>BMAO01012314.1:90965-233289 GCA_019973975.1 Trichonephila clavata
GAGTATCGACAAACTTGATTCGGGAAATGCTTGTCTGACGGTCGCAAGTTTATTGATAAAAGTTGTCACGATTTGCCAGATAATTTTAAAAATAAAAGAGTAGCCAAAAAGAAAAGAATGTTTCAATATGAAGGCGGCTATCAACCTATAGAGTCTGTCAAAATACGGTATGAAACAGACTTTTTAAATACCGTGATTGATTCTGTGATAAATAATATGGGTTTAAGGTTCATGTCTTTAAATCATTTTGAAAAATTTGTTTTTTTTCTATGACTTAAACAAGTTAAAAAATATTCCAAAAGAGCAAATACTGAAAAATTCTCAAGATTTACACAGATTACACAGTAAGTAGGTGAGAGCAGTGACTTCCAACCTTACGAATTATATGAAGAATTACCAAAATATGATCCCAAATTAACCCAACACCATTACAGACGTAAAACATCTGCTCCAATATGTCATAGGGAACAATTTGAAAGAAATCTTCCCAAATATTTACATTGTATTTCGAATTTTGTTAACAATACCTTAAGTACAGCTTCTGCTGAGAGAACCTTTTCAAAATCAAAGCTGGTAAAAAATTCTGTAAGAAATACAATAGGTCAGGAAAGATTTTCAGGTTTGGCAGTTTTATCTATTACAGCATATATAGCCGCCCATTCGATATAGTGGTTAGTGACGCTGACTGAGGTGCCGTAGGTTCGAATCCTGGAGAAAACATGGATGTTTGTGTTGTAATTTTGCCTTTATGTTGTAAGTCCCCGTGTAATACATTGTGTCGTGCTCGGGGATCCTAAATGTTCTCAATTAAAAAAAGGCAGGTATAGCATCTAAGATAACCGCCACTGCCTGTAAAGTTTATTCCGCTAACTCCAAACAATTGCTCTTTGCGACGCTGATGGTGTCTAACCAAAACTAATTGGAGGACGGAGTGGAGATCTGTGTGTGTTGTGTTATCCGAAGAAAGCAGGCTCTACCTTAATGCCAGTGACAGCCGGGTGTTGGTCAGAAAGAGGCCAGGAGAACGCCGGCAACCAAACTGTCAGAGGCCAAGACACATTGGACCTACATCTCGAGTCATGGTTTGGGGAGAGAGGCAGATTAAGCGGGTGTCAGGCCTGGCGGCCACCAGAGGCTCCAAGCTTGATGGATTTCAGTTATAAATTCAATGTACAACAAAAAGATCCTGAATCGATATCGCAACTCCGATGATTTCCCCGAATTTGAGTTGTGTAGCAGTACTATCTATCTTTTTTTTCTTGCATTTGTATTGTTGCAATCAATAAAATTTAACATTTTTTTTTGCACATATTTTATTTTGAACAGACGAATACTTTCAAGTCAAACAAGTTCGTTTTTAATTCACATCCCTGCTTAGTTATTCTTGGATACAATTTACACTGATGGAAAAAAACATCCGAACACCAAGAAAAAATTACTGTCGACTTCGGCAATGCATTTGTAAAGGTAACATATTTGATTAAAGTTTCAAGATCACAGGTTAATTAATGCAAGCGCTAGAAAAACAATTTCAAATGTGAAATGATGATTCAAAAACCGATGTAACAGCCAGAAATTTAAATGCAAGCATGCAAACGTGCAGACAATGTGTCATACAAGGACCAGATTCCTGTGGGATGGAATTACATGTCTGTTGTTCTTGGTCGGTCAATATAAGGTTATTTAATTCTGGTTGTGGTTGAAACTGTCGTTGCCATCCAGACCTGGTGATTTAGCAGGCCAACAAATATGTTGACACCTTATACAACATGTTGGGTTACACCAGGGTATGAGGGAGCACGTTATTCTAGTGGAAAACACCCGTTTAATGATGTTTATAAATGGCAGCGCAACAGTTTGAATTGAGCCAGACTGTAGCAGTCAGTTTGTGAATTAACCTCGAAAGCTCTCCTGCAGTAAAAAAAAATTGCTCGCCCCAGACCAAAACTCTAAGCGAAGAAGGCCCAGTGCATCCAGGCCATAGTAAGAATGTTTGCAAGTACTGATCTGGATTTCTAATGAATATATAGCCATCACTGCAGTGATGTAACGTAACCCCCTTCAACTCCTTCATCGCGGGAGGGGGAGTAGAATTCTAGGGGGCCCATAGCTTGACTGACTCCAAATACGGCTTAGGACCCAAAATCTGACTTTTCAGGGGACCCCTAATATTCTCCGTTCTGCCACTGCATCACTGGAACCAAGACAGAAACAGCTTTGAGAGGAGAACACAACACATCGCCACTTCGCTCTCTAATGATCTCTAGCATGACATCACAGACGTCAATGATTTGGAGCTAATGGTATGAGTGTTACAAGGTGTCTGGTTGGGAGGTATTTCTCAAACGATTTATCCGTTGCAGTTCACTGTGTCACTCTGGTGTCGAACAAAACTAATGTCTGCTATAGATGCACTATGATGTTCCTCAGCCTAGTGATGAATACGGTGGTCTTCTTTGTCAGTGGGATCCATGCGTGATTAGATCATAGTTTTCTTGAGGTAGTGCCTTTCCGGGACCACTGCTGCCAAAAATCATGCGCAGTGGATACATTCCTCCCAAGTCTTCTTGCAAAATCGAGGAAAGAAAATCCCCCCTTTTTTTAGCTCTATCATACTACATCATTCAAACTCAGCGAGCTGTTGATATTGGCTTCTGCGTCTTCTTAAAGGGACTAACATCAACACACTACGTCAAATCTCGCCAGTAAATAACTCTCACTGGCCTTATAGTGCGTGTTTAAAGTACACCTGATTCGCATGTTCAAAGTAGGGCAACTAGCGTTCACTTATGCATCAACGCAAAATCTGAATTAAAGTCATCTTTCATATGTATAAACATGCTTATCAAGTTTCACTCACCTAGCACACTTTCTTCTTGGGGTTGGGATTTTTATTTGTATCAGCGTATTTTACTGGAGAAGGGATAAATGAAACAAAAGGCTTATTTGATAAAAGAAACGTCTAGTTCAAAGCAAACTTTTTCAAGCTAGTATAGTTTAATCCTTAATAACAAGGTAAAGAACTTTGCTGAAATCAGTGAAACAAATGCGGAAGAAAAAGACCACAACTTCATGAATTCATAATAAAATTTCATCATTAATTCATTGTATACCATGAGTTCGATAAGACAAGAGAACAATCCCGCAGAGTCAGGGACGTCTTAAGGCATGGGCCAACTGGGCCCAGGGCTTCCGCAAGAATGGGGGCCTCGTCTCAGCCTTAATAAGATCATTATTCGAATAATTTCACCGGTCAAATGCTTTGTTCCGGTTGTATTTCCGAAAACCTGGGAATTTCGGATGATATGTCAACTGGCTACATGTGATAGCCGTCGTCCAGGTACAGGTCCATACCTACCATTATATACTATCACTAGCTAGCTTGGCCCGGCGTTGCACGGGCTTTTATCGAGGGTATAACTTAATCCCCATGTTAATTTCCTCCTTTCTGACGCCAGCACTTTTGTGTGGGTGTGACGCGTACGATGTGGGTGCATGGCCCGTGAGTGCGTATCATGGCTTTCTCGTTTAACATGTTCCCTTCTCTTCACAAAATCAGCACTTCCAATATAATTTTTCGAAATTACTTTTACTTCTTTATTTCTTTTCTCTTCGCTTAGCCCGGCGTTGCACGGGCTTTTACTGAGTGAATAACTTAATCCCCATGGGAATTTCCTGTTTCCCTCAAGACGATAGCACTTATGTGTGTGTATGCGTGATGTGAGTGATTTCTTTAACTATGTCATTAAAACTCCCTTTTTCAAAATTTGTTCTTGCTTTGGTGTGGTAATTAGAAGTGATGGGTGAAAGCTCAGGTGTCGTCCTCGTCCCTTGACCATGGTTGAAAGTTTCGAGGTCCGTCGCCAAAAACCCTCGAATACGCGAACTTATAACTCACTCACTCACTTTTCAATTCTTTCGTTGCAATTTTTTGTCCCCGGAAACGAAAATGTAGCCTTTTTAAAAATAGTTATATGTTGAAAAAAGACAGAAAAGTAGAAATTTTTCAAATTACAAAATTTCACTAATATTTTAAATTTTGAAGTAAAATTACTAGGATTTTTTGAAATGTTCGACACACGTGAAAAAAGTTTCATGGAATTAACTTTATAAAAGAAGAAATTATTAAATGATTGATTTAAGTATTTTGAGTGTTTTATTAAAATTTGTTCAAAAAAGTTTTCTCACCAAATTTGCTGATTTTCGCATGTTTAAGTCAGAACTTTTTGGTGTAACCCTTGAGTTAGATGTGAAGTGGACGGTGAAACAGTTGAAAGCTATTTGGCGCGAAACCATTTTTCGACGCCAAGGCTTGGCTAACTGTAAAATCGCGTATTTTTTATTAAAGTGTTTTATTATTTAGGGCTTAATTTTTAAGTTAATGCTTCCAAACTTCACACATTAATTTCAAAAACAAAGTACTTTAAAAAAATGTACAAAAAATACTGTTTAAATTATTTCTCGCAAAAATCGGTATTTTACGAAAATCACAAAAAAGAAAAAACTTTTAATCCGTAATTTTTAAGCAATTTTTTCAATCTTCACACAGAAGTTTATAACATTATTCTACAAACGCAACAAAAGTTTCGTATGATAATCTTAATAAATAATGACGCTATTCAATGTTGAGTTAAAAATTTTGACAATTGTTCGAAAAATCATAAAAAAAAGTTTTGGGGATTTTATTATTTAAATGACTGGTTCTAAAAGAAAAAGGCTTGAAGTTATTTATTGTAGCAAAAATAAATTCATATGCAACGATTTAAAAATAATTTTCATAAAAATGCATCAGTTTTAACTCTTTTCTTAAAAAAATTGTAAAAAATAGAAAATATCATCATTTTGTAAAAAAAATTATACCGTATTGTGGCGAAATAAATGGTCGTTCCGATTCTGTAATTATTTTTTGTCTGATTTCAAAAACAAAAATTAGAGGGCTATTTTAAAATGGTCGTAAAAGTGGGATCTTCGCTTGGCCGAAACGGAATTGCAGCTTAGCCAAATAAACAACCCTCAGAAGTAAAACAATTAGGCGTTTTAAGGTTTTTAATTAATATCTTTTTAACTAATTACAATATCGGAATGAAAAATACTTTACGTCCTATTCTCAGACCTACTGAATAAACGCACAAAATTTCATAAGATTTGGTCAAGTCGTTTTGGAGGAGTTTGGCTACAAACACTGTGACACGAGAATTTTATATATTAGATTACTCATTTAAATGCGGCAGATGGTAGTGCCGGTTTGTGCGATTTTAAGTCATGCACATATTTATTTGCTTCGGGTTATTGTTTATACGAATATATAGCAACGTATGCTATGTACTGTCTATTTTTAAGGGTTATAGGTGGGGCCTACGTTTGTGTAGGGGCCCAGGGCCTCAAGAAATCTTAAGACGTCCCTGCGCAGAGTTGAGATGTATGAAACTGTTATAGAAGACACTGTACTTTATTTTTTAAAAGAGATGATTATTTCCTGAAATTAAGAAGAAAGTTACATAAAAACTACAGGACAATTAGAAAAACGATATTGAATCTTTTAATTTTGACCATGAATTGGATAAGTTTTTACAATTTTAAAAGAAAACAAAATACAATGAAACCCCACTAAAAATGTATCGAGTTGCAAGAGAAATGGCCTCGTCTTTCGCTAATGAAGAGATGCTTCTGAAAATAGTTTTAACAAATCTGATATCAAATGAGAGATCTTTTTCAGTTTTAAAGTACGTTAAACTTATGTAAGAAGTACTATGGGAGAAGACAAATTGAACATGGCCGTATCTATACAAATAAATAAAATTGAAGTGTCTGTTTGTAATTTCAAATTAGCAGCTTTTTACTAAATGCATTTAAAGGTATATATGGTACTTATATCAAAAAATCAATTTTTAAAATTTTTGTCTGTCTGTCTGTTTGTTCCGGCTATCTCGGGAACTTCTGGTCCGATTTTAAAAATTCTTTCACCAATGGAAAGCTACATTATCAGCGAGTAACATAGGGTATATTTTATTGCCATATTTCTACGGGAAAGGGAACTATGCGGGTAAAACCATGGAACGTTGCTTACTCCCCGCCGAGTTGGCGCAAAATTATGCATTTGGTCAATAATGGAAATTTTAATAAAACTTTTCTCACATTTGTAACAAATAACTGAAACACAGTGTAATTTAGCATCTTTACAAAAAAACAATTTTTAAATGTTTTTTTATTGAATGTCTAACGTTTATTACGTTACGTTTGTTAAATGTCAACTCAAACTTTGAGAAATATCGCCAAGTTGGCTAAGAAATTCTCTATTCCGACAATCCCAGATATTTTAATGCAAATTTTCTCCCACTTTTTAAATAGGGAAACGAAATAAAGTTTTAGCGAATTGCGCGAGTGATATTGAAAATTCTATGGTAATATTAATTGACAGTTAAATAAAAAAAATTTAATTTATGGAATATTTACTACTTTGAATTTTTTTTTAACCTAATTATACAATATTCATATTTTGCACAAAATTTTTCACTTATACTGAACCTAGATATTTTACATAGAGGTATTGCTTTGAAGATATACTAAATATATTACTATAGAGGAAGCCATACAATGTCACTCGCCGAATAAAATTAGAGAGCTTTACGCAATACTTATTTCATCTTTGATCTTTCTAATCTTCAATCCTTTTGGAATAAGTGCAAAGACTACATGGCGGAAGATATTTCACTACGATTGCAGTAAGTACAAGCAAATATACCTTTCAATGAACACATCTACAAAGAAATGCAATAAAGGTTTTCAGAATGGTTGGGAAGAAGCTAAATGATTTTGGAATGATTAGGTGCTAATTTGAAATTACAAACAAACACTTCAATTTTATTTATTTGTATAGATTGGCTGGTGAATTTCGAAAAACTCTCCCTGTAACCCAGAGGGAGTACACTGGCAGATGAAATCAGTCTCTATTAAATCATCAAGCTTATGGGCAAAAGTTGAAAATTTTAGCCTGAAAACGAATATGAGAGTGCATCTTCATAATGACGTAGATTCGGAACATTATGCAGAGACGCAATTAAAAATCGGTTATGGATGTTTGGACGCAAATGCTGGAAGTTATATTTTACTTCCAGAGAATTTTGTAATGTAGAAGAAAATGGTAAAAATCTTATTGCTCAAATTTACCCTTGCTTTTAACAAAATTTAAATTGGGATCAGTGGTTGCGCGTAAGAACAATATTGGCGCCTAACAATGACATTGTCCATAAAATCAACATTGAAACTTTAAACGACGTGCGGGGGAGGGGGGAAATGAAGAAATATTTATCATTGAATACAAGCATGGATAAAGAAAAAAGTACTTCATATCCCACGGAGTTCTTAAATTCACTTGATCTTTCCGGTGTACCCTCCCATAAGCTTCAATTAAAATTAAATGTACCAGTTACACTTATGCAAAATCTCGATGCTTCCCGACTATGTAAAGGAACGAGGCTTTGGAACACAAAACTGATGCAGAATATACTTGGTGCCACACACCCACACAAAAGTGCTGGCGTCAGAAAGAACGGAGGAAATTAACATAAGGATTAAGTTATACCCTCGGTAAAAGCCCGTGCAACGCCGGGCCGGGTCAGCTAGTAATAATATATAATTTTCAGGATATATTCATTGTAATGTTATTATCCATTATTACGAGTTATTTAATTACATATACAGGGCCTATAATCAGGGCAAAAAATTAACTAAATGATTATAATGAGTTATTTCTACATGTATAAACTGTTTTAATACTTTTCTCTAAGTTGCAGTCACTATAGCAAGTGCTCTTTAAGAACATTAAAATTAATAAAGAGTTGCCTTCAGTCATTCATGTGTACAGAACGCTTAAACGCCCTTGTTATATTAAGCATCGAAAAAGAAATTGCAAAAAGTTGTAACTTTTCTGGAAAAAAAACATCATGTACTAAATAAACATGTGTTTGTAATTTTACTCGTTAGTACAATGGTTTGCAGAACTGAATAGTTTACTATTGGAAATTGCCCTTTTACATCTGGGTTACTAAATATAATGCATGGGTATGCAACACTTGGATCACAAATTAATGTTATTAATGCTAGTATGAACTATATTAAAAGTTTGCAATACAATTTTTTATGACAAATTGAATACTTTTTTTAATTGTCTTTGAAAAAGTGCCTTTAACATGTTGATCTACCTTTTTAAAATTATTAAACAGTATTAAGGGAATGTTTCATCAGAAAAGGTGCAATAATTATCAGAAATTCAATTTAATTATCTTTAGTCTTAAATATATTTTTCTTCTTATTGAATTATATATAATTTATAAAAAATAATAGTATGATTTATCTACAAACAGTAGATGGCTCCAAAATACAAGTTAAACTTGTAAAAAATTTTTTAAAAATTTACTTTTTAAGCTATTGTTTATTTTATATTGGATTGATATGAAAGTTTTTGATTAATAATAAATATTTATCCATTGATGAAAATGCATTTTATTTTTACAACACTAGGAATTGCAAATAAGATAGAAACAATTCAACACAATATATATATATATAAATGAATAGTTGCATAAATTTCCACTCACAATTCCTACTAGTTAAGTCTCTTGGCTAGGTATTTATGTTTAACGTTAAATACTCCAATTCCATTTCTTGCAAACTTAAAACCTATTTGGAGAAATGTACTCTCTCTCTCTCTCTCTATGTTGTTTTGTTATCACTAATATGAATGAAAATTATCCCTTTACAGATAATTATATTTATACTTTAAAAAAATGGAAGATAAAACAACATCAGGGGAAAAAAGATACAGAATTCTCTCTGAAATTTAACGTTTGAAAATATATTAATAAAGATTAAAATCATTATTGCATCAACAAGTTACCAAAGTTTATTATGAATAAATTGAGTTCCTTCTAATCAAAATCACAGTTTCTAAAACTTACAAGAAAGTTAATTAACTAATTATAGCATTGTTTTACCAGTACAATCTTATCTCAAAAATATCAGTGATTTTGGCCAATTAACCCCTTAACAATGATTTTGAAAAAGATTTTCTGTATTTCTCTTCGCGATAGATATATAATTGATCAAAATACTTTTCTTGGGTCAATATTGGTAAGTAACTCATGCAACAAATTTATTCAGGACTTATAAACATGATAATGTCAATATAAATGAGTCTTTTAGAGTTTTATATTAATGTAAAAATAAATCTAATGATATAAAATAAATCTAATCTATAATGATAAATCTTCTACATATTGTGCAAATACCAATATAAATGCATATTTGTTATAAATAGTAAAAAAATTTGTACACCTCTCTCTCTCTCTCTGTGATAGGTTTATACCACACAATCAAACTCTGAAAAACAGATGCGTTAATCAATATCACACAAATATATTACAATTTTTATTTTTTTGTAAAAGAATTATGGATTCAAAAATGACTATTTTATTTTGATCATGTAGTTGTGAGCAAGACTTTTATTTTCAATATATAGACACAAATTTATTCTATTATACACATTTTAATTTTAAAACTTTAATGCCTTAATTTTTTTACCATATTTGTAATTCAATTCTTGATAAATTATATCTTTTGCCTGAAATAGCGCAGCGAATAAAGACTTTCAAAATGCTGCACAATTGTTTAACGTGTAATTTTACAAATGGTAAATGATCATTTTGATTTCTAATGTTTGAAAGTGGTACTTGATTCATCATTTAGTATAAGCATTAATGAAGCTGTAATAAATTAATATATTTTTCCATTTTTGTAGTGAATGCTTCACGAAAATGTTTTTTTTTCTTTTTCCCTGTAATATTGTAAAATTATAAAGTAAAATAAGTTATATCAAAAACAAGTATATATATGACATATATGGTTATATATCAGATTCTTGTGTTCTAATTTTAGATAATTAAATACTTAAGTACCTCTGTTACTACTCTGAAGATGCATAAAAAAAGTAAAACTTAAGTTAATTAAGCATTATATGTTCTCAATATAACTTAATTTAAAATAAACAAAAAAATGCTTAAGGGAACTAACATATTTCACTGTCTTATGTATGTTCTCTAAATTATTTTATTTAAAATAAACAAAAATTTGCTTTGAAGTATTTACATGCTTGTGAAAGTCTACATCTCTCCAAAATTCTTTTTGTGAACAGGTTTCTTTTGTGAAGACAAAAATAGTGAGAATAAAGCTTGGTTTAAACTGGCGTCGGTATTGAAAATATTCTTCAAGTAATTGTATATATAATAAACAGTGAGGAGATGGTTTGTAATCCTCACGTTTCAACATGCTTCAAAACACTCATATTTTGCACCGGTATATGAAAAAATGTGATTTTTTTCCTCAATCCATCCTTTCTTTTACTTATCACGCAACCATTTCAGCAAAATAAGACATTTTAAAAAGTACAATGTGAAGCTGCGATAGCAAAATAATCGTAGCAATAGTAGTAAACAAACGACAGCATAATCACGTGACACAGTTTCCTCGTGATCGTGACATCACATGAATTTAGTCCATTCTTCATGTCACCACTAGACCAAAAAATTTTAATCATTCGTTCAGGACTGCGAAAATCAATCCAAATACACGATATATTTTTCTGTGTTTTTAGCATTTGCATTTACAGAATCACATCAGCCATATTTTTTTTAAAAAAATATTCACAAAAAAAATCTGCACATATTTACAATCATTCTAAATCAACAGACAGCAATATGGCGCACACACAGCAAGCTATTCGATTTTGGCGGGATAACTATGCTTCCCTAATCCCTACTTTCCTTAGCTTCAGTTCTCCTTCCACCCGCTCCACCTGCTCATTAATAGAACCAGCTCATTTTCTTCCAGTTTATAGCCGCTAGTCGACAAGGACTAATAAGAATTGTTGTTCAGTTCAGTACAGTACAGAGATAGCACTAGTAACGATAACGGTTATACATTTACGTGGAACCTTAGCGAAAGCTCTATTATCCACTCATCATAATAAGTGGAAAAAAAATAAGAATGATTTGCTGAAGATGCATAAAAATAAAAAGCAGTCCACAATGAGTGCAGCGCAACAACGCTGGTGGAGGGGTGAGTGAAAAACCACTTATGGACTAGTTCTACTTTGTAAACAACAACATGAGTGGAACCCTCACTTACTTCCAGTGTAATGTTAATCTATGGGAAAACATCGAAATTCAACTGAGTTTTTCAAACTTTTAATGCAAGTTTTTGAAACTTTTTTTGCACTATATGGATAGAAGATGATCTGTAGATTTCAGATTCAGGATTTTATAGTATTTATTTCAGTATCTTTTCAAAAATACCTTGTTAATTTTTTAGCTCAAAGCAATGGAGATTTTGCATTAACCGGAAGTAGAAAAGGGTACTAATGATTGTAGCGCCCCCATAGTAAGCTTTACGGTAGAACTTGTCCATCATGTTGATTTAGTTTCTGCTTCGCTTTAAGAGATAGCAGTGTATAATGGACTAAATTCATGTGACGTCACGATCACATCCATTCATCCATTTAATCCATTCATTGTGTTGTAAAAATAAAATTCATTTTCATCAATGGATAAATATTTATTATTAATCAAAAACATTCATATAAACACACGCTAACATGAGATGGACAATGGCTTAAAGTAAACGTTTTTACGTTTAAATTGTATTTTGGAACCATCTATTGTTTATACATGAATCATACTATTATTTTTATAAATTATTTGTAATTCAATAAGAAAAATATATTTAAAACTGAGGATAATTAAATTGAATTTCTGAAAATTATTCCACCTTTTCTAATGATACAATCCCTTAATATTGTATAATTAAAAAAAATGTAGATCAACATGTTATATGCAAAGTATAAAATATATAAAAAGTTTATATAAATAATATATAAAAGTTTATATAAAATATATATAAAAGTTTATATAAAAAGTATTAATTAAAATTGTAATGCAAATTTTTAATATAGTACATATTCGCTTTAATAATAACTTGTGATCCAATTGTCGCATACCCTTGCACATGTTTGTTTATTCCGTGATGTTATTTTTTATAAAAAGTTTAATTTTTTTGTTTGATACTTAATATAGAAAGTGCATTTAAGCTTTCTGTACACATGCATGATTGAAAGTAACTTTTTAGTATGCTGAAAGAGCTCTCAATACTTGCTGAAACTTAAGAGAAAAGTGTTAAAACAATTAATACATGTAGAAATAACTCATTATATTGATTTAGCATGTATTGCATTATATCTTGTGTGTTATTTAAATCTCTTACATTCAAAATCAAATTCCGTTGCTGACAGATTTCATCTACATTTTTGTTGTAAACTTTACAAAAGTCTTGGAACTTTTTTCTAATTCATGTTTTTCATAGGTTATGAAATCAGAATTAATATTTGGTATACTTCTAAATCTATTTGCGCAATATGTATCAATATTGCAATATTATAGAAGTAACATCTAAATTCGTCTACTGGGTTTTTTTTATAACTTGCTAAGTGATGCACAATTCTATTTTTAGAGGTTTTTAAAAATTTTGTTGACATATGATGAATTAACACAGAGTCATATTTACTTAATTCTATTTTTTAAACTAAAAAAAATTCCATTATTAACCGTTCATATTATTTCATGGATTCCACAAAGTGGGAGATTATTAAATGCTAAGAATTGAATGACAAGTACAACTCTCCTTCTCCTTGAAATATCAATTTGAGTCGTTACATTTCCTTATTTTTAAAACTTTGTTTCATCAAAAATTGAACATGGCAAACAGAACACCCATTATAGCTTCCTGTAAATCTTGCAGATTGTACATTCGCCGTTCTTATTACAAGTAGCGGTGAACAACTGAATATATTAATTTATTGCCCTATGTTGATGCCATATGTATGTGTCCCCACATTTTATTTTAATTATTTACTGAAATTATTGTTGCATTATTTTTGAAATTCATAGATCTACAATAACAATGTTTATGATAAAATTTACATTTTGTAAAGGAATGTTGTCAAGTTTTCATGCGAAAAATGCATTTTAGTTTTTGATCATGCTGCCCCCCCCTCCTCCCCAGATGGCCAGCCCTGATTATGCACTTTGTATATAATTCAATAACTCGTATAATAATCACTATAAATTTAAGAATTCCAAAAAATTATATATTAATCTAATTAATTTCTTTAATTTAATAGCAAAATAGTATTTTCTTTTATTACTTTAAAAAGTCATTTCTAACAAAATTTCCAAACACTTTTAAATGATAATTACTAAGTAAATCAGACAGTCAAAGATGGAGAATGTTATTTTATTAGAATCATTTTAGATATCTTTATATGCATAAAGTATTTACATGTAATACATTGTAAAAATAAAATTCATTTTCATCAAAAAAACTGATCGCCACTGAAATAAAATATTAATTTGAATTTTAAGTGTAGGTAGACAAACTTGATGTGAATATAATATATTTCATAGAAAATTGCTACTTTTCATCTCTAAATACTGAAGTACTGAAAGAAAATGAGAAAATTCATGCATAACATATTTGATATATATAAATTCACACCCGTGTGAAGAACGGGAATACCAGCTAATAGCATACAAGTACAAAGGGGAAAAAATTAAGAACTTTCTATAGTACTGATAAATCAAACCACAAAATTACACGATCATTTCAAATATCTGACACTGGTAAGCCATATTATTATAAATTATGCAATTCATGAAGTGTAAAAAAAAATTAATTTTCATCAGAGGATAAATATATATGAATTAAATACTTCCATATCAACTAATATTTTACGTACAAAATTATTTTAAAAAGCTTAACATTGTAAAACAGATGCTTCTATAAAATCCACAAATCATTAAGAAATATCCAGAACTACGAGGGCTGATCAGAAAAAAGGATACAAGTCGAATAAAAAATATTTATTAACAATAGACAGAAAATCCAACAAGATATCAATCATTGGCATGGCAAAGTAATTTTAGCGCGTTTTTCACATGTTGTATTTTACAATAATGCAAATAATGAACTTTTTAGTAACAAAAAGTAGTGTGTACTATATTTTTAAAATTTTTTTTTAAAAATTTAAAAAATAAAAAATTTTAAAAACATTATTAAATTTAAATATGATTCGGCTCATCTAGGGCACAAATGCGACGAAATGCCGAAAACCCGAGGTCAATCGGTTAATTATTGGCTGAGAAAAAGGTACGACAAAATATGGAACGAAGACCAAGACGAAGACGAAATTTGAGTCCTAATAGCGCTTTTTTTACACTACGTGAAAAACGCGCTAAAAAGGGAACCCGAGCGTAATGTTAACCCTATGGAGTTTCTTATATTTCTATTAACGTCTAAGGTATTGCTTTTAACTGTATGAAACAAAATGCATCCAAAAGATTAAAAAAAAATAATAATAATAAATAATGCTTCTTTTAATTTCGATTTTTTTAAAAAAAATTCTAAATATTTTAAAATATTTATTAAAAATTTGAAAATTTACATTTAGCGCGTTAAAACGATCCTAAAAATGTTTTCAATTATCGGATAAAAAAAGTAAAACATGGAAAACCTTTATTTTTTGAGCGTTTTTCAGGTAGTGGAACAAAAGCGCTATTAGGTCGCAAATTTCGTCTTCTTCTTCGTTCCATATTTTGTCGTACCTTTTTCTCAGCCAATAAACAACCAATTGACCTCGGGTTTTCGGCATTTGGTCGCATTTGTGCCCTAGATGAGCCGAACCATATTTAAATTTTCCCATAGTTTTCCCGAATTTTCCTACAAATTTTCCTGAATTTCGCTAATTATTGTAAAATACAACATGTGAAAAACGAGCTAAAATTACTTGGCCATGCCAATGATTGATATCTTGTTTTATGCTCTTTCAAACGTATATACTTTAAAAATTTTAAACTAACTTATTTGTGAGTAATTAAAAAAGTCAGCATTGCATATTTGGAAAGAGGGGAAAGTAAACTTGTAACTCCGCCTTCTTGAGGAAGGATACATGAAATTTCCCCTGCGTTCCATTGGTAAAAGGTGGTAATTTATGACTTTTCGGTGGATTGTGTAACAGAGATGTTTTTCCCCCCCCAAAATGGATCTTGTTTTCTAAGAATCTTACAATTACGTCATTCTTAGGAAAGTTTGAGTCTGTGCTTGAAAATAACTACAAATACATTTGTACAAAAAGCTATCCTCTGTTTTTTATTCCACCTTTCTTAAAAGTATTTATACAGTGGTGGTAAAAAGTCCTGAACACACTAATTTTTTAGCGTAATTTTTGTGTTTGACTTCATTTTTCGTTGTGAAATTATCGCACTATCTTAAATATTGTTATTGATTTTAATGTATTTTTTCATGCTGATTTCAAATCTGTTTGTAGATTTCATCTAAAAAAAATAGTTTCATTGATATGTTGAAAAAACCTTGACAAGAAAGCACAAGGTCACTGTAAGAATAAGAATGAGTGAGTGTGTTTTCCACCAATGAAATGCTCCGTTACTTCAAGCAACAACAACAAGAAAAGGTGAAACGTGGTTTATTGTATTGAATGCAGTTGTGTGCTTGTGTAAAATAGTGTATTGAAAGCAATTTGAAGTGCGTTTGTGGAAAATATTGGAATTATGGCTAAATTTTCATATCTGCCTGAGAATAAAAGATACAAAATAATACATTTGAAGGAAGAAGGTTATTCTATGCGCCAAATTGCTGCTAAAGTATCATGTGGCCTTTCTACTGTTGTGAGAACTTTGAAAAGATTTTCTGAAACAAATTTTATTGCGGACAGGGGGTGATCAGGACGACCAAGAAAAACATCTTTACGTGAAGACAGGTTATTGCACAGAATTTCACTTTCAAACAGAAAGCTTAATTCCTCTCAAATTTTAAAACAATGGACTTTGACATCAAATGTGAGTGTGTGCCCAAGAACTGTTAGAGGAAGACTGCTGGAAATTGGGTTACGAGGCTGTAAAGCGTGCCCAAAACCATTACTGACTGAATTTCAACGCAAGAGGCGATTGACGTGGGCAAGGGAACATTCATTATGGACTATTAAAGACTGGGAAAAGGTAATATATAGTGACGAGAGTCAGTTTTGTATTTCTGGCAACCAAAGTAGTGCCTATGTAAGACGACGCACTCATGAGGAATTCAGCCCTCAGTGTCTGAAGCCCACAGTAAAGTACCCGACAAAAGTGATGGTATGGGGTTGCATGTCTTCTCATGGTGTTGAAAGACTTCACATCATTAGCGGAACAGTGAAAGCCATGGATTACATTGAAATACTACAAAATAAATTGCTACCAACTACGAGAGATCTTTTTGGGAATCAGTCATGGATTTTTCAGGATGATAACGCCCCTTGTCATCGTGCAAACGTAGTCCAGAAAGGGTTGAAAGACCATACTGTGAATAGAATGAACTGGCCAGGACAGTCTCCCGACTTTAATCCGATAGAGAACTTATGGTTTAAAATTGGTTATGAAATTTCAAAGAAAAACCTTCAAACAAACGTGAATTAATTGAAGCTTTAATATTTTCCTTCAACCATATTGTCACGAAAGATCTTCTTTTGAAATTGGTGCATTCCATGCCAAAAAGATGTAGAGCCATAATTAAAGCAAGTGGCTGGCCCATAAAATATTGATTTTCTAATATGTGACAACAATGTAATTTTCAAAATGCTTATTAAATATACCGTATTTGTCAATTTTCGTGTAATTTTTCTTTGCATATTATGTTATTCTATATTGTTTTATTCTGCACATATTTCACATTATTGTGTTCAGGCAGCTTTACTACAAAAAATATTTTAGTCAGTAAGAAACTAGTAGTAGATTTGAAATCAGCATAAAAAATACATTAAAATCAATAACTATGTTTAAGATAGTGCGATAATTTCACAACGAAAAATGAAGTCAGACACAAAAATTACGCTAAAAAATGCGTGTGTTCAGGACTTTTTGCCACCACTGTATATACTAAATAATTTATATTTTACTAATAATTAAAACGAACAATTAATATTTATTAAATGCATCTTGAATCGTCAGGATAAAGTGAATCACTCTTCGTATTCTTTTCTTACATATCTCCAAAATCGAAATTCGTGTTCCCCCCCCTCAAGTTTAAGTTATTTGAATATCAGCTGTTTTAAAACTTATTTTGCACAGTTTATTTCAGTTATTAAATAAAATGGATCATCGTCGCAGCTTTAAAAAAAGATTATTTCTTTCGTCTAAACGAAAAAAGAATACAGGACAGAATTTAAGAAATTTAAAGAAAAGTTAGTATTTCTTTTTTCTAAATTCTTGTTCCTCTGTTCATTTCAAATATTGTGAAAGTTTCCACACACTAAATCGATTTATTAATCATCGCATTTTAAATAAGATTCAAATATTCCGAAGATGAAATACCATTGATCTATATGACATTAATTTAAAATAAATCAGAAAGTTTTCCATAATTTTAAGAATATTTTTAGTAACATTAATTGTTTCTTCTTAAAACACATAAATTTCAATAAATTTATTTACTATTGCCACTGATGTTTTTATTCAATTTTTATTTCCTTCACTGAAAATTCAACTTAGAAATAACATTGCAGAAATTTTTTTTTATTTCTGTCTGGAAAGCAGTATCTACAATTTGCATTTTCATTTATACATGTGTTTCATATATTAGTCAAGATAACTCATCAATGTTTTTTTTTCAGAATGAATTCTAAGCGAATGCGCTATGAAGAATGCACCCCTGCAAGTACAAATACTTGTGCAAAAATATGCCTTCCTGGTACATCAAATTCGGGTATAACAGAACCGCATTTATTAAATGGAAGAAGAATTGTGAATATTTCATATTTCATGAGCCATATTCAAATTATGAACCTTTCAAATTATAACTTAACCTTATCAAATTTGAACCTTTCAAATTATAGTCCTTTTGAATGTTCATTTTCAAATATGAAAATAATGTCCAAAGTGAGGAAAAGCTTGAATTCTGGCATAAGCATGAAATGTGAAATGTGCAACTTTCAAGAAATAATTTGGACTGAAGATCCGCACAACGAAAAAATGCCGGTAAATACTGCTGCTGTGTCTGGTATTATGAAAATTAATGGAGGTTTTGCAAATTTGGAAGAATTTTTATCCACGTTAGATATTTCTCCATTAAGCTCTAAAACTATCAGAAAGAACACAATACCATTGCTACAGCTTGGGAGAAAGTTGCTGAAAGAGAAATGTACTGTGCAGCTATGGAAGAAAAGCAATTAGCAGTTCAGGCTGGCGAAATGGGACCAGATGGATTTCCTATGTTGACAGTTGTTGTGGATGGTTGTTGGGCAAAGTGATCATATAGGAACAATTATTCATCTTTGTCCGGAGCGGTAAGTTTCAAAGAATCTCTTGCTTGTTTCATTCGTTGCCATTTATCTAACTCATGTGTTTGAAAAAAATTTGTTACTTATCCAATTTTTCTTTTACGATTTCAGGCTGCAATTGTGGGATTTCGAACAAAAAAAGTTATATACATGGATGTCCGAAACAGATACTCTATGGTCTGCTCTAGAGCAGCAGCTACGAACAAACAGGCTGACAGACATTGCTGTAGTAAAAATTGGCACGGTAGCTCCTCGAGCATGGAAGCAAACATTATTCAAGAAGGATTTATGAATAGTGTTGCAATCTAGGGAATTAAATATACTGAAATTATTGGAGATAGTAATGTATACAAGACAATTTTAGATTCAAGGCCCTATGATGCACTGCAGGTTGAAAAATTAGAGTGTAAAAATCACTTATTTAGAAACTTTTGCTTAAAATTAAAAGATCTAGTAAAAGACAGCAAAGCAGGACCAATCATTTTAAGAAAATGTTTAGGAAAAAATATTCTTCGTTTGAGGAAATTCATATTCTCAGTAATTGCGTCTATTGCAATAAATATGAATCTGAATAGCTACTCCAAAAACAAATTTTAAATGCTCCATATCATATATTTGGAGATCACACTAAATATCTTGATTGTTTTTGCGATGATGACAAAAAAGAAAAAAACTGGATTCCAGATTTATTAGAATCTGGACTCATGTACAAAGTAATGCATGTTGTGAGTAATTTGGCTGATAACAGCAAAAGTTAGCTATTTTCAGCAAACAATAACTGTGTTGAGCAGTTTAACTCCATCCTGGCAAAATTTATTGGAGGGAAGATAATAAATTTTTATTTACGAGGAAGTTATCTTGCTCGATGTAGTGGAGCTGTGATTTCACATAATGCCAAACCTTTAATGTCTAGTATGCATAAAAATATGTATAACACAAGTCCTGGAAATTTTGTGAAATCAATCGAAAGAAAAAGAGAAAAAGACATATTGAGCCGAAAGAGGAAGACTTCACGACATCGGTGTAGGAAAAGTCTTTTCCTGGATAAAAAATCCAACAAAAATTCTGGTGTTAGTGCTCAAAAACCAGATCTGTCGGAAAGCACTTTTCCCCCCAAGAAAAGGATGGCTTCTTTCTACTCTTCGGTCTATCAGATGAAGAAATGAAAGATATCGAAAGGGAAACAAAAAAAACCAAAGAACAAGTCCTTTATGGAAAGAAGAGCGCCGAAAACGACTGACAACTTCCGATCTCCGGGCAATTTGTAAAAAAGTTCCCCACACGAGTTGTGAAGGAATAATTAAAAAAAAGCTTTATATATTTATATATATTCGCATTTCCGGTCTTCAGCAATGGAATATGGACAGAGTCATGAAGGGAAGGCGCTGAAAAGCTTAGAAAACTCTTTGGGTTTGAAAATTCGTCCCTGCGGACTTTTCATACATCCAAAACTACAGTACTTAGCAGCCACTGCTGATGGTTTGGTTGACGAGGGAATTGTGGAGGTGAAATGTCCCGCTTCTTGCCAAGACATTACTCCTGATGAAGCAATAAGTTTGAAAAAATTTCTTTTCTGGAAAATTGATAGATTCGGCCGATACAAATAAATAAAAATCACGATTACTTTTACCAAATACAGAGGCAATGGCAAGTAACAAAAAAAAAAAAAGAATATTGCTTTTTTGTAATGTAGACAAAAAAAGGATGTAAAATGGAAAAAAATATTCAGGGACAATGATTTTTGGCATGATAAAATGTTAAAAAAGTTGGAACCTTTTTATTTCAATTGCTTATTGCCAGAACTTACAGATCCAAGATATCCCAGATCGATTTCGATCCGCATCCCGGCTTTGATTTTGGAAGCACAGGCAATAAAAAAAAAGCAAAAAACCTTGTAAAAACATCTTTTTGCTGGATTAAATAAATTGACGCCATGAATTGCTATTGCTAATTAGGTAATGTAAATATATATGTAAATACGTTGCATCATGAATATATATAATGAAAACATAATTTTTTTTTTGTTTTATCAGTTTTTTATTGTTTTGTATTAGTTATATCTTCATATAAAGTTTCATATCTTCAATAAAAGTAAGATTAAAAAAAACTACGAATGAAAAATTAATTTTTTAAAGTATATGATGTGTTGGTACCCTTAAAATTTTAAAAATTTTGCCAAGTTATTAAAAACTGCCATATTAATTTTTAATATTGTAATATAAGTGTATACGTAATCAATATTTAAAATAATTTTTTTACGTAAACACTTTTTTTACATACTGTAGAGTGACACGTGGAACAGGGTCCTCACCCCTCACTCTGGAAACTGTGCTTTAAATATAATATTTAATGCACAGGCAAATGGTTCCACAATTTTAAAGTTCAAGCCCAGCACCACTAAAGACCCACCATGTAGGGGAGCAATGCACGTTAAATCTGTCTAGAGCTCAAAAGACCTTCCGTTGGTGTGGTGTGGTAGTTAGGAGATGAGGTGCTATCTCAGGTGTCATCCTCGTCACTTGACCATGGCTCAAAATTACGAGGTCCGTTACCAAACGCCCTCGTGTAGCTGAACAGTGTGACGTTAATATTCACTCACTCACTCCATAATTTTAATGTTTGACACCTCAGGAATTAGAGATTTTCCCCAAAAACCCCGGGAAATTCTGATTGGAATGGGGTTGTATGAAAACACTTTCTAGTTCTAGGGGTTCCACAAAAACACCTTCAAGTTCAAAGGGTTCCATGAGTTGAAAAAGTTTGAAGACCGCTGCTCTAGAGCAATATATGTTAATTGCGTCAGACTCCTTAATTCTAAGCCAAGGGTGGCCAACCCGCGGCCTTGAATAACTTTGCGGTTCTCGAGATTCTTTACAAAATACGATTATTTTGTACAATATTTTTGTTTTTAATGTAGTGTTTTGTAACAAATATATTCCATAACTTTCTATTTTATTACGTTTCTTTTGTTTTAATACATTCTTAGAATTATGTTGTATTGCAGCGCAGCATCACACTCGATTCATGTAACTCCATCGCGCTGCCTATTGCTAGAGTTAGACATATTTGATCATTGCATCATTATTATTAAATTATCTATGCTTGCATGGATGAAAAATTATGAAAATAATAATTCATTCCGTTTTAAAATTTAATTCCAATAAATGTTTGTGATGGGTCCAAATATAGTATAAAGATATATAATTTTTGTTTGCAGCCCGCAAGATTATAATGTTTTTCCGAAGTGGCCTGCAAGGTCCTTTGAATTGGCCATCCCTGCTTTAAACCAAGATCGGATAGCGAGAATGACACTAGAGTTTACAGTTTCTTTGTATTCTTCATTACCCTTTTTGAACTTGGGAATCTCGCGTCTTTAGCCATTATGGTATCTGATTCTCCACGGTTTTAAATGCTGATTTAAATTATTTTTATTGTTATTTATAAAATATATTGCTGGTTTCTGTTTGTGATATTAAAGATATCACATTAGTGTGATAGATAAGAAAAATATTTAGTATGATTGGGGGAAAAAGGTAATTGAAATTGAAATCTCGAATGCAATAGCTTTAAAACGAAAACTATGGCAAATATAGCTTCCTTTACCACAGTTTCGTTCGATTTTTTGTAACTGAATTTATATTAGAAATTTCAACACTAAAACTGTTTCAGAAAATTGTGTGGGCCCCCAAACCACTTTATCAGTGGCGTAGCTAGGTATTCAGCCCTGTGTCAAGATCTGCAGAACATAGGAAAGCAAAGCTACATACTACTTACATGTATGCGTATGAGTTTCCTTGTGAATTTAGTGATTACCCAGGTTCGATTTGACACGTGATAGATAGAAAATGATAAAAAAAAATATGCATAAACAAGAAAATATAATACAAAATTACTATAATTATTTAAAATAAAACACACGAAAAAACAGAGGAGGGGGGACAAAATTACATCAGTCTGTTGCAGATACCAGATTGCGAAATATTGAAACAGGAAAATAGCTTATTATGAATCATATTGTTATAAAAAATAAAATGACCAATCAAGAAGAAATAACTTCCTGTGTAGTTTTTTTTAGATGCATGGTAAGATTTTTCATGGAACTTGATGTTTATTTTCAAGTAAAAATTAGAAAAATGAAAAAATTGAAAAATAATATAAACTTTTTAATAAGTAAAATTCGCAACACTATACAAACAAAGGAAAGAATCTAGGGGTTGAGTTGAGTTGAGTGAATATTAACGTCCACTGTTCAGCTACACGAGGGCTTTTGGGGACGGTCCGCGTAATTTTGAACCATGGTCAAGTGACGCGGACGACAAGAATCTAGGGGAATTCCTTACAAGTTTGATATTACTTTCAACGGAGTTGCCATGATTACAGCTATGTAACAACCTTTTATATTTATATCTCAATTATAGGAGAAATTATCGCAAGTTCGACCTGCTTGGTGGTCAAGGCGCGAAGGCCCCCTGAGCTCAAGAGCCCCGGTGCGCGGCACCACCTAGCCCATTGGTAGTTACGCCACTGTACTTCACTAAATTTATATAAGATTTTTTTTGTTACATGTCTTAAACGTTTTTAAATAAAATTATTGAACTGAATCGGAAATAAAGAACTGCTCTGAAATATTTCAGGAAAGAGAATAATCTAAATCACATTGTGCTATTCATTCCATTATTTTTATAATTTTCTCTTGTCATTAAACTGTTTAAAAAAGGATTTTGATGCAATTTAATATTGAAGAATATCACAGAAAATTGTTTTGAATGTATAGAAATATATATATATGTATGTACAGGTTTCTGCCTTAACTAAAACTTATATTTTTATAAAATTAATTACTGTACAAAATTCGGAATATTCCTTATTTCTTAGATATTTAATTGTTATTATAGATCTAACAAAATGAAAAACTGATGTTCCTCAGACAGAAACGAAACAGCGTAAAAAAAGCAATTTCTTTGTATAACTAGAACGTCATGCAGCAGTTTTCATGTACGTAAACCATGGGGTGGGCAGTAAAAGAGGGGTCAGTTGTCACATAAATAGTCTTACAGTGGTTGTAAACTGGACCCTCCAAGAACAAAAATAGAAGGGGAAAGAGGGGTTTTCCTGTCTCGAGCTCCGATTGCACTTGGAAACAAACAAGAATCCCTCTCTCAACTGTTGTAGAAGAGGCTTGTATGATTCTGTGATGTCATTTTCTTTCATCATGACAGCTGTCAGAACATAATCATCAGGAAATGGAAAAAAGTTAACGCAAATTTAGAAAAATAATAGCATGGAAAAAAATGTTTAATTCAAAGTCGAGAAAATCTAGAAAATTAAGAAAAAAAGGCATATAATTTATCTTTTATGAAGGAACTATTTACCATCGATCATAAATGAGTGCTTGGCCACATGAGTGCTTGGCCTTTCCTTTAAAAATGCCCATTCTCCCCTCCCAGAAGAGGGCGCTTTCATCGTTTTAGAGTTGGGATTTCTGTCTACGGGACCCTTAAGAGGCACATGCGCCTATCACATTTCGAAATAATCACCAAGTCTATTTAGGCATTTATCAGAGGGAATGCAAAACACCTACTTGTTTAATCCGTCTTGGTAGAAATCAGGTCCTTGTCCGTTGAGGCAGTCTTAGTCCAATATCGCAGCACATCAGAAAACGATATACTGCATGCTACCATAGCTCAGTCCCAGCTCTGACGAGATTTCAAGCAGAGTTACCCGTTGATCAATTTAAATCATTTCTTCAATTCATGCCGTGGTGATTTCTGTCGTTGAAAAACTTGGCCGATTGCTCCCTATAATATTGCGGCTTTCGACATCCTGTCTGCTCATTGCAGATGCGGACACTTTTCACCCATAAAAACCATATCATGGCTCGCACTTCCAATCCAGAACAATTTCCGAAGGGTCTTGCCATTTCAGTCGTCCTGAACCATCTGGGCACTTTCACTATCTATCCGCAAACCAGCTGTATGCCAAGTAGCACCATTTGTCCCCACTTTTGCAGAAACCATCTTTGTTGGTTTCGGCTGGCTTCAAGTCTAACTTTTCTGTTGGAACACAAACCGTTGCAAACACCTGCTTACAAAATGCTGTAGTGCCCCCAGCAGGACAAGAGCATGTTGCACTTATAACCTAAAGTTAAAAAAAGGAATTAAATGTTAAAAATAAATTCTAAAATTAGACCGTATATTTATATAAGTTTTCGGTATTTACATATTAGTCTACTGACTGATAAATGTTGAAAAATTTGTGCCAAAGTTAATTTACACATCTTAATTTAAATTCAATTATTTTATCACAAGACCATAATTTAATATTTTAATAAGTAAATTATATGAATGAAAATTTTAAATAAGTGAAAATTAACAGTTTTTTCATATAAAAACACATTATAAAGTATTTGATTTAAAGATACTATGCCTTATAAGAAAAATTAGTAATAATTTGGGAGAATTTAATGTAAACACAATATTATTTTGTATTAAATGTAAGTTTTAAATGAAAAATTTACATTTTTTTTTCAAAATGGTTTGGCATTTCTTTCCTTTAATTTTAACGTGTTTGAATCAAATTAGGATTTACTCATAAATAGCAATAACAATATAATGACTAAGCTTAATAATGCATATTCATTAAAATAGAAAACAATTTAATTGATATTCACTGCTACTCTAAAAAATAAGAATCAAACTATAAACTTATCCTTAATTATGTAGGTATTCAAAAAATATAAATTTGCCTATTCACATTTCTTTTACAGAAGTTTAAAAAACTGCTGAATTTGAATAGTTGCAATTACTTTTAATCTTTTAGAATCATCTTATAATTCAATGATAAATAACAACGTTAATATTATTAAAAACCTATTTTTTACTTCAAAACAATGAGCTAAATTAAAGCATAAATGAGTAAATAGCAATGCAATCATAATAGTTACAAAAAGTATCTAAATTCAACACAACATAATTTATAACTTACTTCAGAAGTTGTTCTGATCTGAACAGCTGGCTTCTATAAACAAATATACCAGCTAACACTTGTCGAAGCAGACGAAAACGTGATTAGATAAATAAATTAGAATGAAACAAATATTATATTTAAAAAAGAGTTGCTAAGATTGTTTCCTAACAAATATATATACTAGAATAATAAAAAAAATACAATGATATCATGTATTTTAATTAGATAAAATTAAAGCACAAGAATGTCAACAACTCACGTATAGGTTCTACCATGGTAATGAATAAGCACGTGCAACTGTTGCCCTTGTTGTCACGTGATTACTCGCTTGGCACCAGCCAGTCGTGAATTTAGTCCATTGGAGCCTTGGCTATCTCCTTATGCCAACACCTCCTAGATATACACAAGGCCTCGGCATTGATTTCTGACGTCACTACTAGTAGGGAGACATCGTTCATCGCCTATGGAACTTTTCAGATGCTTTTTTTTAATACTTTTTGTTATTAAACCCGATATACATACAGGAAATTTTAAAAAATAGTAAATTTATCATTAAATTGTGTTTTATGTACATAAAACATAAGAGTAAATATTAGTTTACCTATTTAAATAATTATTGCAAGTATGTGATTATCGATGTATTTACTGCGAACGCGCATGGCGAGGAACATAAACACATTTAATACATTGTAGCAAATCATAAGAACCTTTTGTATTTGTATATTTTTTTACAAAACTGTGCTTATTTCTTAGCTTTAAAATTTATTTTCTTAGTTTTATTCAGAATAGTTGCAAAAAGGGAAATAAAGTTAGAAATAGTTTTTAAAACATAAAAAAAAGACAAACAAATTTAAAAACCGTAACTTTATTGGTATCAAATACAATCACAACATAAAGAATTATAAAATAAATTTCAAATATATTTTTGAAACAAATCTATACCAATATAATTATAGATGTATAGAGGAAAATAAATACATACATAAAAATGGATTGCGCAATTGATTTAGCTGTTTGTCAGTAACTTTTGTTTCCCTAAATTTTAGGTACTTTTCCCCCAAAAAATAGTTATTCAGTTATACATTAAGGTGAAATCCTTGGCGACAAACCAAAAAAAGCACCGAGCCAGAACGAGATGCCACCAAGCGAAACCGACAATGGCGGCAATTTAATATAGCGGAACGAGATAGATGCGTAATGAAAATATATGTAAACAATAGAGAAATTAAAAATATATAAGATAAAAAAATATAAAAACAGCAATTATACTTTCTTACTGCCAATCTTTTCCGAGCGGAGGGTACAGCATAACAGATTTTAAAAAAAGCCTTGAAGGCCTCATCGCTTAGTGAATGATCTTCAGAACGCCGCCATATACTATATTCTGCGAGGTAATAGTCAAACATACCTTCGGTATGGCTTGTATGGTTTCGAAGAAAACGTTTAATTGCCAACCATGTACCCTCAACAGAATTTGCGTGAGCACCAACAAAGCAACCTTTTGCATTAAACAAAGTAAAAAATTCTAAGGTATATTCACTCACACGTGCAGCCATACTTTCAACCTGGTGTCCAACAACAAAATGATGAAATTCGAAATGCCCGCCTGACAAAGTATGAAAATTCCAGAAATAGTTAGGTTTACTATATCTAGTGTATCAAAGTAGGGTTACCAAGGTGGCGCAATTATCGACAACCAAAATAATT
Organism: Trichonephila clavata; assembly: GCA_019973975.1. Taxonomy (NCBI): domain Eukaryota; kingdom Metazoa; phylum Arthropoda; class Arachnida; order Araneae; family Nephilidae; genus Trichonephila; species Trichonephila clavata. The sequence continues at coordinate 118,069 of BMAO01012314.1, forward strand.
CGCGCCAAGGGTGTGGGCTCTACTAGGACTGAACATACATGGTTACAAATGTGAATTAAATATGTTATAAATCTTTATTGATACCATTCGCAGTAATAAACAAAATCCACTCTATGCAATAACAGCATTAGAAATTACCAAAAAATAAAGTTCCCACAAATAATAATAAAACAAGTTATCGTAAAATAAGTTTGAAATATTTTAAAAATAAATCATACATATGTAAAAGCATAGGTATATACCTAAATATATATATAGAGAGAGAGAGAGAGAGAAAATGCATACATAAAATACATGTAATTTATTACAGACATAAAAACTGAATTTATTTAGTTAATAATATATGTATTTTCTTTTCTTTGTTTCAACTTTTTAATATCATTTTTTTTCTCTACAGTAGTTATGTAATAATGCATTTGTAGAAGTGTGGATAATATGATTAAAACATGCTTAGAAGCATGATCATTGTTACAAGGTTCATTTGAATTTATCAAGCTAATCGATATTTCTGAGGCAATTTGATGTTGATTATTTTGTTTAAGGAACATATTTTCATAATCATTAGAAAGAAGTTTCTGAACTATTATATAGTTAAAGAGTAACAATATCTGGGAAAGGCACAATGAACTTCCTCTGTCTAAGTTACGTATTAAATCATAGTTAGAATTTAGTTCAAAAGTTATATTAAGAACAAATGATTTGGAACAAGAGTCACATTTTAATTTTTAAGAGCTGCTCAAGCAAATACACCAGCTAAATTAAGACAGGTAGATATGGCTAAGTATCACGAAAATCTTTTTCAGATAGTGTAATATTAAAATTATGCGATACTGATGACTGTAAAGGATTTTCATAACACGAATCTTCCAAATTAATGTCTTTTAAGTTAAGCTGGCTATAAGCGTTGGAAACCAAAGTTAGAGATTAAAAATTTTGCCTTCTTGAATTAGCTTCTACTTCATAAAGCTGTAGAATTGATCTGAAATATTGAGAATCTGAAAGGGTCCTATATTTCCCAAAACGACTTTCTAACGCATCTGTTTGAATTTTTCCGGGAAGAAAATACTGAAATTTTAATTCATTAATGTAATATTTTGACATTTCAGGTAAAGCTTTTGTGGTATGAATAAAAGCAAGATGTTTTTCTTTAGTACAGGGGCCAGTAGTACAATCTTTTTCCTTCCACGAGTCTAACAATGACAAAACTTTACACAAGAATTCACATTTTGTTGTCTGGAGATAAAGTAATCGGTTGCTGATAAGTATCAAGCAAATGTTGTCATATGAACTACTTCTTTAAGAGGAGAAAGAAGACTTTTAATCATGGACACATATGCTGAAGTAGCAGCTTGTTCACTGTTATATGCCATCCCAAGAATGTTAACCCCTTTAAAATCTAAGGGATGAGTTCGATATCCGGACTATTTTTTTGGCGCCTTATTCGGACGATTGTGCGTCAGATTCCGTCTACCCTGATTCCCCCTGTTTTCCGGTGGGGTTCCGCGGGGTTTTCGTTTTATGGGGGGTTCCAATCAGAGCAGTAATTATTTTTTGGGGGGAGGGGGGGGTCTATGGAATTTTCTATAAGACATCCTTCTTTTCATCTTGGATTTTCGACCGTTCAGACAAAGAAATTTCCGGACAAGAATTCACTGCCTGATTTCTTATTATTTCTTAATGTTTATAAGGAATATTTATTCATTAATATTTATTTAATATTATTTATTATACTTACTTAATATTATTAAAATTAATAAGAATTATTTAATATTATTTATTATATTTATTAAAGTTATTTTTAATTATTGATAAGGTTGAATATTCTTTCATTACTATGTTGTATTTCAATTCTTTTATTATTATTACCTTATTTCTTATTCCATATTATTTATTAATTTCCACTTCTTTTTAATTACTGATAAATTATTTAATTATTGCTTAGGTTGACTCAATTCTGACATTATTAGGTTATATATTCTTTTATTATTATTGTGCCTTTATCTATATTATTTATTAATATTTAGTTTTTATTAACATCCATTTTTACTTATTAATAAATTATTCCAGTTACTGATTAGGTTGACTATCAATTATTAATTATTGTTATTAATTTACAAAGAGGTTAATTTAAATTTTAAAAACCTTGTTATTTTATATACCTTTAAATATTGTAACCAGTTCCCTCTAACCATGGGACTATTTGCAGTGTTTATACCAAGTAAAAGAAAGTTCTGTCAGAAACAGTTCCTGTTTCTTTTTCTAGCAAAAGGGCCACATTTGGGAAAAAAGGGAATATTTAATCTTGATTTTGCTTATAAAATATGTAGGAATAAGAAATTATTTTTAAATTTTGCGAGAGAAACTCGTCTGATTAAAATAGAATTTTTTTTTTACTTCACTTGCAATGTTCCGATGAAGTTTGGGAAGAAAATTTTTATTTTAGATGGTTAATCATGGATTTGCAGAAATTCCAGGAATAACAAGGTATGTGGTTAAACTAAAATTATACATCATGGCTTGTGGTTCAGTTGCATCGAACTAAAATTAAATGAGATTTTTCGTCTCACTTATCATTTGACCATGGGAACCAGAACAAAACAGAGACCAAAGCTTATTTCTATTCATCTTCTGGAGCAGTTGCAGATTGGGGGCAATTTGTCATTGAAGCCATTCTATATTATGTGGAAGTCGACAAATCGAATTCAGTGGGTATTTGGAAGTGTAGAACGAGGATCAGGTAAGCCATTTTTAGTAACAGTACACAACAGATCTTGTGAGACTCTAGTCAACACTATAAAGGAATGGATAGGGCCAAGAACTATGATTTTTCCAACAAATAAAAGGCATTTGAAAATTTAGGACAAGAAGGGTTTGATCATTTGACATTAAATCATAGCCTTCATTTTGTAAATTCAGTAACGAATTGCCCTCCAAATACTATAGAAGGCACTTGGAAGCATGTTACAGATTCACTCCCTACCTGCAATAGAATAATAGATTTAAAATTTCATTTGTGGCTGTATATATGCTTAGGAAATCGTGCAAACAGAAGAGAGTGGATTGTTTCAATAAGTTTTTAAAAATTGTTAGGGACATCGATTGGGCTGAGAGGGATTCAGGTCACTATTTATATTTAATTTATTCAATGTAAATAAGTAAGATATACTCCTTACATTTAACTTTATTACTTTAATTTTTATTTCCCTTTGCTGTAATATATATATATATGTTAAGTTTCTCTTCTAGGCTTATGTAAGTAAGTTAATTTTCGTATTATCTTATTTTATTCCTTTAATTTTAATGTTAATTTGCTTTAATATCTTTCTCTTCTATGCTTAACGAGATAATGATGATAAATAGAACAATTCATTCAATACTATTATGAATCACTTACAAAAATAGATTTTTATTCTTAAATTCAATGCAGTATTGTTAAAATATTCATTATACTTTTTACATTTAGTTCTATAAAAATTTGTCTTTTCACTACTTTTTTAGTTTACTATTTATGAAGGAATTCTCTCTCCTACTTTTTTTAGGCTATTTTCTAAAAATATTACAAGTCTCATTTTTATGCTTTTCTCTACTAGGATTAAAAAGAATTCTGCCATTCATTTTCGTACAAAGGTAGGGGGGGGGCAAGATTGGATTGAAAACGGGAACTTAACTTTTGTGGAGTTTAAGCAGGGGGGGGGGGGGAGAGGGAGGAGTTTTGCAACCCTATGCTTCCTTTGGCAACAAAAAAAAATTGGTGATTTTTCAAAAAAGTCCGTATGTCGAACTTGTTCCAAATCTAAATATGGTTTTAAATGAATTTTGTCAAGCATCAGTATGACATTTTTGTCAACAGATTTTACTGTTTACTTTTTTTTTCATGTAAGCTAGAAAGTTTTCATTTGATTGTTCTGTTTGAGGGTTAGTTTTTAAGGATGCAAAAAGTTTGTGTAAAATTCTAGATAATGAATATTGAGATATCCTGAATTTCTTAAAAATTTATAGGCATGAGGAGATATGGATTGTGATATACAAAAAAAAAAAAAAACATAATTTCAGAGAAATATCTGAAAGAAAACTTGTTACAGGTTAAAAATTTGAGCTGGTCAATTAAGAAATGGAGTAAAATTTTTTTATCATCATCTAAATCTGAAAACATACTCTTTCTAAAGGATTAGATAAAACCAAATGTTGTAAGAAAATTATGGGAGCTTTTCATTTCTACTTTGAGAGCCAGTTCATGTAATATTTTATTTACAACAAAAACATTATTAACTTTTACAGGCATTTTGTACTTACCAAGTTGATCTACACTCAAGAGCCAAAACATTATGACCATCCCTACATTTTGCAATGAACTCGCCTGGATGACGTGGAAGGCACATGACTCGGTGGAGGTGGCATTTAACTGCTGCTGGAGAGTTTGAAGAATCATTCTTTCACTTACTTCTATGTGTGATGGGAAAGGCTGCGGATCTAAGCGACTTTGATAGAGGGCAGATTGTAATGGCTCGAAGACTCGGAACAAGTATTTCCAAAACCGTTTGACTCGTGGGTTATTCGCAATCTACAGTTGTTAGTACTTATGCAAAGTGGATAAATGACGGTGAAACCAGCAGTAGACGACATGGTGTTGGACGTCCACACGCTATCAAATAAAAAGGTCGTCGGAGACTGTCTCTCATGCTGAAGCAAAACCGGGGCCAGACAGTGGCTCAGCTGACAGCCCAATACAATGCAGGGCCAAGTAAAATAGTATCAGAGCACACTGTTCAGCGGAAACTGTTGGATATGGGGCTACGCAGCAAACGTCCCACTCGTGTGTCTTTGCTGACCAAGCTTCATCACCAACTGCGCCTGCGCTGGGCCCGGGAACATCGCGACTGGTCCATGGATCAGTGGGAGAGTGTTGCCTGGTCAGATGAATCACGGTTTGTCATTCATCACGCCGATGACCGTGTCAGGTTCCCCCTTCTTGCAGGCGAACAGTTGCTCCCTCAATGTACAGTAGGTCATACACAGGCCGGTGGTGGCGTTATTATGCTTTGGGGGACGCTCTCTTGGGCGTCTCTGGGACCCGTGGTTGTGGTAGAGCAGACCATGAATGTTACAGGGTATCTGAACATCATTGCGGACCAGTTGCACCCTTACATGGCCTCTGTTTTTCCAGCTGGAAATGAAATGTTCCAACAGGACAACGCACCGTGTCACAAGGCTAAAATTGTGTTGGAGTGGTTTCAGGAGTATGATGCTGAATTTCAGTTAATGTCCTAACCGATCAATCCGATAGAATACATTTGGGATGTCATGGGACGGCAGCTCTGAATTCAAAGACCACCAATTCGCAATATCTCGGATTTGCGTGATCGTTGCTTAAACACCTGGTACAATCTGTCTCCGGTCATCTACCAAGGACTTGTGGCATCCATACCAAGGCGGGTTGAAGCTATATTGCGCGCCAAAGGTGGGCCAACTCATTATTGATAGGTGGTCATAATGTTTTGGCTCTTGAGTGTATCTTTTGTTTGACCTATGTGTATCGGAAAATCTGAGATTCTTTATTTATAATCACTGAAGCTTTAATAACAGGAGATATCGTTGTGTCTAGCATCGTAATTATTACTAGATCTTTTTTACAAACAGTCCATATGTCCTGAAGCTTCTATGAATTTAAACACTCGACTAATTACAGAAGCGACGTAAATGATTTACTTTTTTCGAATTCTTTAGAAATAATGCTTTCTTGGATTGAGCGTTGTAAGTGTTCATTTTCTAATCTTTGCAGTCTCTGCACACCCTATTCTCGTATGGGATTCGTAGAGTTTGAAATATATTTAAGGAAATTTGGAAAAATTGTTGGCACAGCAAAATTTTGTAGTCTACAACGCTTTAACGATACACATATCTTCTCCCCAGTTTTTTTCGACATAAGCTTCTGCGCTTCTTGGTATAGCATAATCAGCAAAGTGAGGTTCACAAACCTAAAATTAAAAATATAGTATATATATATATATATATATATATATATATATTAATTTTATTCCGTCGAACTTTCCAATATATTGCCTCTCGGTTCTGATAATTTTTTAAAGTCTTTTCGCCTTTTCATTTAGTTTTCTATATATTGGTTTGATGTCATCTTTTGGTATTGTTAAATTGCATGCAGCTTTAAAAAGTAGATTCCCTTGAATTCGTCACGGAAATGAAACTTAAATTTATTTGTGCTACTACCTTATTAAGTTCTGTCGTAAAACTCTGTACTATTTGTTCTAATTTCTTTTCAAAGATATTATTGTTTTCTTCTAATTTCTGTTCCAATTTCTTGACCTGTTTTTCGGGTTTTTCTATTTTCTCTGTTTGATTATTATAAGTTTTGGCGAAGTATGAGGGGTTTTTTTCTTTGCATTTTGAAACTTTTTTATTGTTTCATTTTTTGAGCTTTGTTCTAGTTTAATTTTTCCAATTTCAATTTCTTGATATTTTTTACATACTTTAGAGTTGGCTTCATGAGCTTCTCCGCAACAGTTATATTTTCTTTTCAATATCCTTACACTCGTTTTCAGGGTGATTTAATGAGCATATCCGGTTTTATATTGAGATTCGGCAATATTTCTGAATGTGTCCGAACACATTCAGAAGACTGACTGATTCTCTAGAGACGGACTAATCGGACCCCTGCCCGGGGCGGCAAATTCTAAGAGTGACATCTGGATTGAATTTGAAAAGTAAAATATGTTTTTGTTACAAAAAATTTGATATATTTTCTGAAATACTATCGGCTGTGAGAATTTGGTATTTCCTTTATTATATCTTACTTCCTTATTTTGTACCCTGCATGTTTACTGTCAGTTTTCTTTTACGTTGAAACTTAAGAGTTCTAGGTGGGATTATATGATTAATGATGAAATTTGATAAGTTTATGCATCTTTCACTAGTAACTTTCTTCCCAACCTGCAGTGGGGTCACTACGGGCATATCTTTTACCCATACGACGTCCTGTTTCAACTATCCAAAACAGAACAGGGGCAATAAGAGTCACAAGAGACGTTTCATTTTAATCATGAGTGTAGTTACTATAAATTAAAATAAACGTTTAGTTAGATTTTGCCTGTCTTGAAAGCTTACTTCTAAATTTATTTGATGCTGAATAAGTGCTATCATTTTCTACTTCCATTTTGTTTTCCGGGTGAGGGAAAACTTACACAAACTTGTGTAAATACTAAAAATAAGATACCTTATCCAAAAATAGAAGAATGAACTATACAAAATGAAGTTCTAACAAAATCTTTAATCAAAGCAATCTCACCACCTCGAATCAGAAGTTTAAGCGCAACCTTCGAACACGATTTTCTCGAAGCCAAAAGTCTAAAATTAATTGACTGAAACTAATTACTTGAAGAATTACAGATACAGTCACGTAGGCTTTATTTTTAGCGGCTTCTGTCAAAACTTCAAAAGGTTTTATCTCACTTTCTAAAGCTCGCTTAAACTGAAATTGTATGTACTTGATTGTTTTGGATAACACACTACGATTCTTTAATGATAATTAATAAAAATTAATTGCCACTTAATATTGTTATTCTGTCATATGTATATACATGTTTAAATAACTTGTAATTTTTTTTAGGAGTAACTAAAATAAAATTTTTCTGTTTTTATTGTACTTGTTCACTGAAAAACACAAAGCGAAGGAATCTTTCCAGTAATTTTATACAAAAAGCATTTTTCTAACCGCCACAACCTAACTGGATTAATCATCTTAACAGTTTAAAAAATAATTTCTGATAAAAAAATTAAATCCTAATTGTTTTTAGTTATTAATTTTTTTTTAAAAAAAAAGAGGGTAATTTTTTTCTTAAACCTGTTTTGACATTTTAAAACCGGATGTGATATTTGTATCGATGCATGCGTAGTTTCGATTTCAAATTAATCGTTTCCGTATGTCCTGAGGAAATGTGATTGCTAGTACGTCAACATTAGCTGAAGTTGACAGTTCGTTTGAAACGAGTGCGATTCATATTAGAGGCTGCTGAATTTGTTGTTTCTTCGAATTATATTTTTCTGATTATGATCGGTTTCCAAAGGTTGGAATGTATCAATCACCGCTAGAGTGTGATATCTTCTTAAAAGAAAATGAAAATCAGTATTTCCTTTCAGGCAAGTGATCTGACAGGTCTACTACTTTCTAGGTGACACGTCCTATATACACTTTCTGGACATCTGCCTAGCATATGGTGGTTGTCATGTTTTGATTTAATAGTATTAGTTTTACAGAGCATTTTAGAGTAAACATTTTCAAATATTTGTGAAAATAGCTCGAGAATTACGTAGACATATGCGACTGTTGGATCTCGGTTTGTAACCAGATGTTAAGCGAGATGTCAAATTTTACTTTTGTTTTCAGCACTGCAAGTAAAATAATTAACTCTATAGTTTTGTTTAAAATAATGTGTGTGCCTGAGAAATAAATTTTGACGTTATTAAAATATAAGAATTGTTATAATTTTTTAAAGCACGTTAATAAATATTTGTCAGCTTGTATCTGAATTTTTAATAAAAGGAAATCATTTTTAATGTTAAATAGTTTACTTGATCCATCATTTCTCTGAATATACTATAAAATTAATATTTTTTAGTTGATTAAAAATATTTTTGTTAATTATACTTTTATTGAGTTTTAAATTGTATTTCCGTTTTGTTTTGGCTTACATAGAAATTATTTTTATTTCTAATTATTAAATAATTAAATTTATAGAATTATACATCTAAATTTATTTTCAAAAATTGCTTAAATTTCTCAATTTTTTTTAAAATTGTGTAATAATATATCTTTAAAAAAAAAATAGGTTTTATTTTTACTTATTTAAAATGTTATATAGGAATCTGAATTATAGCTGTTTAACAATAATTAACATTTTTAATTTCCTTAATGGAGGAATTTGTAATTTTATATTTTCTAGCTTGTGGAAATCATGAAATTAAAAAAAAAACATGTCTAATATAACATAACTAATGTAATAAAATATTTTTTTAAGAAAATACATTTTATAAAATTTTTTCCTGGTTCTTAATGGTTTCAGTCATAGAACTTTTGGAAAAACATCTTGGATATGTTATGGTATAGCAGCTAAAAAGTTTTAAAACTAGTTAAGTACAATGTATAAAATCAAAATGTATTTGTTTAATACTAAATAATGTAATTTTTGCTTGTTTGCTGGGATAAATGTAAAATTTAGGTGTCTGTTTTTATATTTAAAAAAAAATGTTTAGATAATTAAAAGGATTTGTAGAAATTTCTATTTTTATGTATAAAAATATTTTTAATTTCTAGTGAGAATAAGTTCTGAACCTCTTTTTTTTAATGAGTGCTCCTTATCTTTTCTTAAAATTTTGATGTATTGTTACCATTGTTATATATATATGTATGTTATTCATTGAAAAACATTCAAAGTATTTTTTTAATGCTCCACAAGTTAAAGTTTTATAAATCCTTAGTTTCAAAATAATTTAATTGAATAAAATTAGGTACTTTTCTTTCAAAACCACATTACATTTTCTACATCTTACTGGCTGGAAGTATTTTACTTTGAAAATGTAATTTTTCTGTATGTTAGTGATCATTATTAAGCAATCGCAAGGAAAAAGCTGAACCAAAATAGTACTGAGAAATGTACCAAAATGGTTCAAGCTATGCAAGTGAAGGAAACAATCTAAAATTTTTCTGAGGCTTTTTGCTTTTAGATTAGTTGAATTCTTATGACCTATGTTTTCTTAATGTATCAATTTTCTTAGAATAAGCTTGAAATATTCAATATTAATAAAAAATTTACTGTGGATAAATTTTACAGTGTTACACTACTTTCTTTTTTGCACTTAAAAATAGTATTCAGTATGTTTCTGATTATTTTTATACTGAGCATTTGCCATGAACAAAATCTGGAATATTTTTTTTCTATGTGCTATAGAAGATTTGATAGTTGAAATTTTATTCCTTTTAAAATATAGTTATATCCTTTTAAAAAATTCTGTTCATTTGCATTTTTTAAAAACACATTTTGTCTCTTTTCAGATTTATAACATAAAATGGATAAAATAATGCTTGCAATTTTATAAAGGGCAAAAAATTGGGTTACTTGCACCTTTTATTGTTAACCAGTTTCATTAAATTGTAAAATGTCGCCAATTCAAAAAGCATCACCGAATGTTATTGGTGATGCTTTTGGTGGTGAACCAAACCCATGAACATGCATAGGTTTGTTTCTTTACAATTGCCTGCATGTTGTGGCATTTGGTGATGTCTTTTGATCTGATAAAATTAAATGACTGGATAATATACAAGTACCAATATCAGTAAGATGGGAATTTTTTTCATCTTTAAAAGCCAACTTTTTCCACATCAGAAATAAGCTGTTATCATTTTACTTAATGATGTAAAAATAAGAATATCCCTAAAATATATTTGTAAATAATTATTTGTAGCAATTAGAGATTAAATCAATATACAGTTTTTCACATAATTATATAGAATTTATTATAGAATTCACATAATTATTCTGTGGATGGAATCGATTCTCTATTCAAACTGTCTTTTTGTTGTAAACTAAGGTGATATAAGTGTGTAGTTTTTGTAATTTATTTTGCACTGAAGATTGAAATTGGCAGTATTGATATAATTTACAAATATATATTTATTCTTGTTAAAGTATCTAATATTTATTTTGATTTGTATATATATGGTTTTAAAACACTTTTGAGTAGAACTTCATATTATTTGGTCACTTGGTTTTTAATCAAATCAAGATTTTGCCAAAATTTGTTTCATACACTTAATAAATTTTTCATTGAAAACAAAATAGGATCTATAAAAGATGAAGAATGAAGTTTGTGTTTAAAAAGTATTGCAAAAATAAACAAGAACTGTAATTATATATAAAATATGCATTCTTTATCTTTTGGATACTGTTTTGTTAGCTGGGTGCTGTTGCTAAACTGGCTGCAGATGAATTTCAGTTTTCCAACTTTTAGTTCATCTAACACATATTTAAGTATATTGTCACTTGTTAAATTCTGTTTTATCTGCTCAAGACATCAGCTACTAATCTTATTGATACTAAAACTGTAACCTTCTACACAATTTTTTAAATTTTCTTCATCTTCATTCCACATATGAAAACTAAAGCAACATATTTTTTTTACATGTTTCTAACATGGCCTCTGAATTATTTATCTCATTTGACAGTCAGGAATTAGATTTAGTTCTTTTCCCTATTTCTGTTTTATATAATTCTGAATAATGCTTATTTCTGACAGCAAATTTTTCTAAAATATTTGCAATTTTTTTTATTTGACTAATTTTTGTAACTATCCAGTAATATATATATATATATGTGTGTGTGTGTGTAAGGATACTTAAATTAGACCTAAAATTAAATTCCTTTTCAACTTTTAACTTTTATTTTTCGCTACATCTTTAAGTATAAAATTTAGTACTCACTTCTTTCGAGGAACAGATGGCCCTAAACAGAACTTTTATCCCCGGCCATTAATTTTTGTTCCATCGTTTGTCATGCTTAACTTTGAAATATATCTCTTTAATAAGAAGAGTACTTAGAACATCTGCCTAAGTGAAAAGCCACTTATACTTTCACTTGGTGTCCGTTTCTCTCTGAGCAGGAGTAGAATTTGCTCTTTGAATAAAAAACAGTTTTTCTAAAATTGCTTGGTGTTGACTCAACACGACACACATATATATACAGGAATATGTAATCTAATCATCTGTTAACAGAGTCAACTCATCATGCACATCCTCAGACTTGTCGTTTTCAGAATTCTCACTTGTGGCATTTCCTAAGTGTATGGCATGTGAATAACACAGTTAATTAATTGTTGTTGAAATTTAGCCAAACCTTTTCAAAAGAGTATCATTTGTTTATTCAACAATATCAGTTGCTTGATCTAAAAGAAAATTTTTTAGTTTCTTGGTAGCAAGTTTTAACCTTGTCTTCACATTGCAAGGACTTGTATTGGTGCTAATCCTAAATTAAATTCTTTTTCAAGACAGGTGTTCATTAATATTCAAATATCTGTTATTTCTCTTGCTAGTTCATTCATTAAGAGTTAAATCCCCCCTCCCCTTCCCATCAATCTTTGTAACATCTAATTAATTTATAGTTTCATTTTTGATAACCTCATAAAATGAATAAATGGGATTTATTGCTTGAGTTGTTTTGTGGCAAGGAACAGTATTGTTATAATGAGTTATATGAATGAGCTTATTGGCTATTAGTTGATAATCCATTCAAGGCAGCAAATCTTGATACAAGTTCTTCTGATTCTTTTCAAGAAGTTAGAAATGTTGGGTATTTTTTGTGATCAGCATCAAATAATTTTTGTCTATTGATTTTTTTGTGGCATTTTTTTAAAGTGATTGTGGAGGCTGCTTATGGATGGTACCCTTTGCAAGTCAACATTTTATTACAACAGTTACAATGCCTTTTTTTCAATTTTTTAAAAATAATTCAAATTATCTGAAATTTTGGACTAAAAAATATATGAAAACACTTAAATTGATATTTTTAGCAGTATAAAAATTAGAATAATATCAGATAAATAAACATTGTATTCTGTGCCATGAAGTAATAAATATAGAAATTGGATCCAAGTTTCATCTAGATCTCAGCACACACATTTGTTTATGTAGACACTGGAAAAAACCAAAGTCGCTTACACATTCCTGATGCCTGATAAAAACTGGCCCACTGTACATACTAATTAGACAGTTCACTGCACACTTACATAGCTAGTCTCTCAGCATATCCTGTTTTTTTTTGTATAGTTAGACTCCACTCTGGCATATGTGGCAACTTGCTATACCTTTTACCAGTTTTCAACCATGTACATTTTACTTGCATTAAAATCATTATAGTGAATTATGTATAAATTTTAAACTTTTGTGAAAAAAAAACAACTGTTTTCAAATAGCTATTTTTTTAAACCAGTTTTAAATTTTTTTTTAAATATTTCAAATACGTTTAAAAAATAATATAAATAAAATAAGTTAACCTTTTATTTTTTAAATACAGTTTGTGTGTAACATATGATTGTTTTCAGAAAGAATAAGTTTATAGTTAACAAACAACAAAAAATTGTGTCAAATTTTTGTGTAATGCTATCTCTGGGTCTTCTCATGACCTTTTCCTCATAAATCTTGTGATAAACACATGGAATTGAAACTTGTGCTATAATTTAGAGATAAGTCATTTGTTGTTTAGTAATCTTATTCACCTGGAAACCATATGTTTCTATGTAAATTGATTTTGTCTGTATAAACTGAACTAAAAATAAATATTTCTTTATTCTAAAGTTGTTTTCTGCATTTATAAAAAATATTTGAGATATGAGTATTCACAATTAAGAGTTTCATAATTAACTCATTTTTAAAATTATATGCAATAAAATTAAATTCTGAAACATCAACTAATGAAAGAATTTCTTTTCATTCTGGCTTGTTGAAAGTAATCAATAACATTGCATTATTTTTAAATGTTTTAAATCTCAATGAAATAATTCTTTAAATAGAAGTGATTTTAAAACTGTAATGTATAAGAAATAAATAGCAATTTAAAACACATGAAAAATTCAATGAAGTTCATTAATTTTTAGTAGTTTTGAAGTGAAGCACATGTCTAAATTTATTTTCCTTAAGACATGGTATTTTGCACAACATATTTTGTTTTAACTGAAGGAAATCATATAATTTTAATCAATATTCATTGTAAAAGACAGGTATATACAATAAATAATTCTTATGATAGTAAATTAATACAATCAAAACTAACTATATTTATTGAAAAAGACTAGTTCTATTTCAATATGTTTAATCTTATTTGATTTTATTAAGTTAGAGATAATTAAACTGTTACTTCCTTTCATATTTCATTAAAATTATACTATCTGAGGAAATCCCTGTTTTTCCTAACATTGCTTTCTATATCTTACCTAAAGGAGATAACATAAGCAGTTAAAAATAGTTATGCTGTTTAATGATTTAATGTTAAATTGCTAATTTAATTATGAAAAAATAATTTTAATACACATTAAAATTTTTTATTTAAAGAGACTATATTATTGAAAAAATCTCTAGTTATAGGATGCATGGCACAAAACAAATCACAAGAACCATGAAAATATTACTAAAAATTACTGAAAAGATAAAACAACCACAGTAAAAAACAGACATTAAGAATAAAAAGAAATACACTAAAAAACAATAAAAAATATGAATAAAAAGCAATACATATTAAAATTTCAAAAACCATAAAAATTTACACTTAAAAACATTAAAAATGTCACGCTCTTGAGAAAACCTGTTAAAATAATTATCGTAAAAAATTACCTACATAATTACATCTGATAAATTAATTCTCTATATATAAATCAGTTGTTTCTTAAAACTTCTTTCTGGCACAGAAAAATGAATATTGCTTAAAATATCATCACAATCAATTGTATTGATGACTGTATAAAAAACAAAACAGAACAGAGAAGAAAGATCTAGTCATGATTTTAAACTTGTAATGTCAAAAACGTTGCATAGATAAGAATTTAATATCCTGTGAATGAAAATTATTCTTTCTGCTAAACAAATAGGTCATAAACCTGCTTTGCTTCCTTTCAAGAATTTAGATTTTTTTTGTTATAAGGGTCCCACAATAAGGCTCCAATGTTTTGGATTTGAGCAATAAGATTACGTAAAATATCTTAAAAGGATGTCTTGAAACCTGTTTAGTTTCAAAACAAACTAAACATTTAAAAGCTTATCAATGTAAATTTTTAAAATATAGTACATTTTAAATATTGTATAAAAACTTTTTAGAAAAAAAATTTCGATAAAATTTATGTTGAGATTAATTCTAAATATACTTTAAAATTTTTCCAATTAATAAATGTTCAGCATTTTTATTCAAAATTTGATGTAAATAAAATGTTTTCTAACACTTTTAGGTTTTGGATACTTTTAAATTTCAAAACAAGAATACTGTTTTCTCTTAAAAATTCTTCAATTCTGATAACCTTTAATGAAAATGTACCTTAAGTTTTTCTTTAAAAATGAAGTTAATATATTTATAAACACATTTTTTTATTCACCAAATCCATCTAATATAATTGTTTTTTAAATAAAAATTTGCTTTTTTAAAAATATTTTTACTAAGAATCACAATTTTCATATTTCTTTCTGATTTAGGATAGTGTTAAAAGAAATTGTTTTGGAAATAAGAGTGTTCTCCAGTGATGGCAACTTCTACTGATACGACTGTATCTTTGGAGAATAAAACTGAAGATATCACCCCAGAGCCTAGTGAAGATATTGAAAGTAGCAGTTTTTCAAACAATGATAACACAGAACTTAAAAACAATTGTGAAACTGTGGAAAAAAATGAAAGTGAACAAGTCAAATCTGAAGAAACAGTGTTTTCTAGTGGAAGTGATAACACCAACGAAAATTCCAGTTCTAGACCCGGCACTTCGAACGTTCGTGTCTTGGATGAGAAACGACTCAATGGAGTCAAACCTCTTCCCAATAATTCCAAGTTTAATGCTTTAGGAAACTCACTACCTTTAGCTCCTGAGACTTGGACAGTAACTAGTGATAGTCAAATCTGGCTTGAATGTTGCCAAAACAGTTTTAGAGCCTGTGGTGGAAACGTGAGAAGTTTTCAACCTCATTCTAAACTCAACAGCAATCATACTAGTTCACCTAATCATCTTTTCTCTTCTATGCAAGGGACACCCTGTCCCCAAGGTCATCGTAATGCCAATTCGATGAACTATAATCGAAACTCTCAATACGTTGTTCATTTGCATGTCAATCCAGGGGAAACAATCTCATTTGACATGGGGGATCATGTGCAACTGATTCAAGGTATAAATTGAATTTTTAATTTATCTACTATTCTTTTTTGTATTATAATTCCTACCTTTATGTAATTTTCTTTTACATGGGTTTATTTAAAGAAGTATGTAAAAGAATATTATATAATTCTCTAAATTTTACATAATATAATTAAAACTTTGAGACTAATAAATATAATTAAGAAATAATTGATTTATGACTTTAAATTTATTTTTATAGTGTCTTCATTATAAATAGCAAAATGTTTAACTTTTGCTTATTGTGGATTTAAAAAAAATTAAACCAATCTTTTGAGCTATAAGAAAAATTAGAACTGATATAATCAAATTAAAATTATATATAATATTTGAAATGAAATTCATTTTAAATTATTAAACTGTACAGTATACAATAAGATTTAAAATCTATCTGGTTTAAAATTTGATTCTGAGATTTCTATTTTTTTTAAAGGAAAATTTTAAATGTAGACAAAGAGGTATTGTTTCTTATGTATAGATAAGTAACTTATCTATATATGATGCTTAATATTCTTATAATGAATTTCAAATGTTCACATCTCTTAAAATAGTATGAAAACTTTTCTTTAAATTGAACATTTTTGATTATTTTACAATGCTATATTAAAACAAACTGTAAACCTGAATTCAAGCTAGAAGATTAATTTAAAAAAGCTACATTGGCATTTTTTAAAAAAACAATCAGATATTGAAACTTTAAGTGGTTTGATGAATAGTTTTACATTCAGTGAATATTTGTTATAGATATGTATATATTATGAAGAATTTTATTTGTTTTCTCAGGTCCTGCAACAGTGCGCATGGTGTCTAGTAACAACACTCCTCCAGTGCCAATGCCTGTGCAAGTGCCTCCTGGTCATATGGTGCAACAGATTGTTGATGAACATGGCACTCTACGACACATCATTTTGTCACCACAACCTCCTGTAGCTGTTACTGTAGGAAATCCTTTTGTAAGTAAAATATTAAGTTGTTAGTTAGAATTTAAATGTGTTAGATTAGATTTTAATAAGCAGCCTGACAAATTACTTTTTATAAAATTTTAGTTCTACAGTATTTATTACAGTAGGAACACACACAAAAAAATTTATGTCTAACCTGAAAAATTGGAATAGTTTAATACAAGAAAAAATATATATGTATTTTTTTATGTAGAATTGTTTTTACCTATAATCAAAATATTTCTTCATGTTCTTATTTCTAACTTCATTATAATTATAATATCCTATTCAAAAATATTTTTTATTTAATTGATATTCTGTTACTGAACCGAATTTCTGTCTTATGTGTTTGTGTATGGATTATTAAATTTCAAACAATAGCACACACAAACTGTTCTCTTATGGGGAGGGGGGGGGGTTACTTTCTAAAAAATATGTAGACAAAAGCGCCCAGGCTTAGTCTCTAAAGTAAGTCTCTGTTGGGGCCGTGGTGGCCGAGTGGTCTTGGCATCGGATCATGGCTAGCATGTCATGAGTTTGATTCTAGTACCACTAAAGATCTGCTGTGTAGGGGAGCGATGCACGTTAAATCTGTGGAGAGCTCAAATGTCCTCCCGTTGGTGTGGTAGTTAGGAGAGGGGGTGCCAGCTCAGGTGTCGTCCGCATCACTTGACCATATTTCAAAATTACGCGGACCGTCGCCAAAAGCCCTTGTGTTGCTAATCAGTGCAACGTTAATATTCTCTCACTCACTCAAGTCTCTGTTGGCTTATGGGGGAGGGGAATAAACCCTTAAACCCCATCCTTTTGTATTTAATCATGATTATAACTTAATTAAAAATTTTTGATTCCCTTTCAATTTTCTCTTCCTGCCTTACATATGTAGCGGTACCATCTATATAAGCCAGTAACTACCTCCGCACCACGGTGATCATTTTGGTGTAGTGGATAAGTTACTCGGCTTCAGATCCAAAGGTACCTGGTTCTATCCTACGGGATAAGCGCACTGCTTCATTGGTGACCCTGGCTGAACTCAGAAAGACGCAACGTTTTGAACTGTCATGGCGCCATCTACCTGCAAGAAGAGCAAGCAAAGTCGTCAAAACTCACTTGACTCAGCAAAGTCGTCGAACCCTCTCGAGGCAGCAAAGTCGTCGAACCCTCTTGACGCAGCAAAGTCGCCGGACCCACTCGGCGCAGCAAAGTCGTCTCACATATGACGCAATGAACAAAGTTATCTCACATATGACACAATCAACAAAGTCGTCTCACATATGACACAATCAGCAAAAGCCGTCACAACTCATGACGCAGCAGCAAAAACAAGCTTGATTAAACAAATACATCGTTCGTTCGCCTATCCACCGACTCACTGGTGGGGTGTATGTAGTGGTACCATCTATATAAGCCAGTAACTACCTCTGCACCACGGTGATCATTTTGGTGTAGTGGATAAGTTACTCGGCTTCGGATCCAAAGGTACCTGGTTCTATCCTACAGGATAAGCGCGCCACTTCACATATTTGTATATAATGTTCATCAGCTAATGTTTTCTCTCCACTAAGGTTACCCAACTTTAACATTCCAATCCTATTTCATTTTCTTTTCTGATATATGTCATATATATTAGTAACATACATAGACTAAATGTGAGGGGTTATAGTCCAAAAAATACATAGACAGGAGCAGAAAGACAAAATCTGTATGCTAAGAATTAAAATCGTGTTGTTCTAAGAAAGGGGTTTGAATCTCCAAACCCCACCTTTGTGCTCCACCCTAACTCCAATGATATACATATATAGTCTGAACTGTTTCACACATTATCCTCCATACAAAACCCAAAGTAAAAGATGCTGAATTAGCAAGAATTGAAATAACTAAGCTGCATATATTCCTATTAAATCAAGTTGGCATTAATTTTCTCTGCTGAGTGAACTTATGATTATAGGTTCCTGTGGCATAACGTACAACCGTGCATTGCGGAGGGGGGGGGGAAGTAATACTCTCCATTATGCCACTGGTAAGTTCCCTGATATAATCGTGAACAAATAATTAAAAAAAAATATCCAAAAAGTCTGCATGCTACTTTTGGAACATCATTTGAACATACATATATGTGTGTATGTGTAAAATTTACTTATCACATTCTTCAGGGCAATAAAATTGACAAAAGTTTTATAATATTAGAGAAAAAGTAATATATATATGAATTATATTTATAACTAATTTATAAATATCTTTTGGGATTACAGTAGCTTGTGTGTTTGATCGAATAGTGGAATCCTAACAATTTATCTGGTTTGGTTTAATCTATGCAAAGATTATCATGTAGTAGAGTTGATGCTTCTTGAACAAGTTGCAGTTCAAGCTCTTAACATTGGTGTTAAATTGAGGTAGGGTGCCAGCTTGAAGAAGACATGAAGAATCCAACTGAAACTATTCTACATATTTAAATCAGCAGATGTAATTTTTGTAGTTAACTTATTTACATTTACAAGATTTTGCACATCTAATTTTTAAGAGGAAAAAGTATTGAAAGAATTAAAAGTAACTGTGCTATATATACCATTGTGAAACTAAATAGTATTTTTACAATGTCATTGTGAAAATATTTTGACACACAGCTTTTTTAAGTAGTTCAATAGAATGAGCCTATAGAGTTTAAAATACTTTTTTTTTCTATAAAAATGACAAAATAAAAACGAAACAAATTTCCACTTTCTGATTCTGTAATAAACTTAAGTGTGTATAAATTCAAACCTTATAGATTCTTAATATGATGGTTAATTGAATTATCCTTTTAAAAAACAAGTAACTATTCAAAATTTTGAAAACAGAAAATTAATAAATTTTTTTGTTAAGTTTGTTTTTGTAATGTGTGTGTGTGAGAGACAAAAACCATCCTATTTGAAATGGATAGGATAATAGCTCTATAAAATAGTTGAATTTTATTTAATAATGAACATAAAATAGAGAATCTTTTCTTAAACAAATTGTTAAAAATATTTAATAAATACTAGATAAGTATGTTATGTAAAATTTTGATTATCATTAAAAATCAAGGGTTTATATTTTTATTATGAAATATAGAAATCAAGTTTTTGTTATTACTATGAAAATTATATTTAAATGCAGTTTTGATTTGTTATTACACAGTATGTACAAATATGTAGAATTAGAAGTAATCTAAATTATATGAAATGAAAAGTAATGAATGAGACATTTAGATTTTTTTCTATATAAACAAAGAAAACCAAGATCTCTTACTTGTAGTTTATTAACTGTTCTTAATTTTAGGAAGTGATAAATTGTTAATATTTCTTATGTAAAAAAGTAACTTATTCAGCCATGCTGAAAGTAAAATAATTATCAAGACAAAAAAAAAAAAAAAAAAAAAAAAAAAAAAAAAAAAAAAAAAAAAAAATAATACGTAGTTGAAATAAAAAAATCTTAATAAGACCTTGGAATTCAACCCTTGTTATATTTTTTAAAAATGTAACAACCTCCAGCAAGTACACCTATAAAAATTTCATGATAAATATACTGTTTCTCTATTAACATTCTCTTCCTTCAAAATGAAACAAGTTTGATTTTTAAGATTAAATTTTGTTATTTATGTTAAACTTGTACAGCTCTTTGCTTCATTCATAAAGTTTGACACATGCTCACTCTTGCAAATAGTTTTTCATATTTTTTAGTTTTATTTTCATATTTGATCTGCATTATACCAAATTGTACTTCATTTTACATGTTCAGAGAAAAATATTTAAGTATTTTTTGTATCACAGCTTCAAAGTTTGTAAAATGAAAAATTATTTTACGCATTCTTCAAATATTATCTAATGAGGAAGAAGAAAGCAAGGACATGGAATCATTTCAGTAATAAGATGAGTAATGATCTCAATAATAAAGTTAATTTTGTAAACTGAATCTGCAGTGAATCTGAACAATATATATCTGATGACAATCTAGAATAATTATTTGAAGAAAAAGATTTTTATAACTTAGTGGCACAACAACCCATGAGGGCCAAGGCCTACTGTGCCCTTCTCAGTATATGTGACCTTGTTCCCTGAGGTGCATCAGCAGATGTTCCGGGCAGGTGGTTAGTCTGGCATGAAACTTCCAGTGTTAAGTTTCCAAGTACACTTGGTACTCGTTTATCGACCCACTGAAGGGATGAAAGGCTAAGTCGACCGTGCCTAGCCCGGGGTTTGAACCTCGGACCTGTGGTGTGGAAGCCTGATGTACTACCACTCAGCCACTGAGCTTAAAAGATTTTTATACTGGTAAAATAAAACCACAAAGTGGCATGAAACAAAATGTAAAAAGCTTGCAAATGAAAAAGTTTAACATGGTAAAAGTTTTTTAATATTTAAATATTTGCAATATATATATGTAATACGACGATGTTGTAATGATGGATTTTTTGAATGGAGCTTGCAGTGGCATTCTTGTGGTTAATTAAACTTGTTATTTCACATCTTGAACACATAAAGCAAAGGACGATACACACACATACTAGCTGCAACACACTACATGGTGACAAGAAGAGAAGAAGCGCGCGTAACCGCGTGTTCAGAGTTTTTATAGTGGCGGTGAAGGTCGTACGACTCTTTTATAACAGGAGCCGTGATTGGCTGCAAATGAGCGGGAGTAATTAGATTAAGATTATACACTCGTACAATTAGATTAAGATTATTACAGTCTTAGGCGAAAGAACTAGGAAATAATTTCACGGGGTACAGTTAAGGAGAGTTAGAAGAAGTCATTATATATATATAGATGTAATTAGATTACTTTTAGAGGAAAAAAAAGCTCTAAATATGATTAGTAAAATTTTAGAATTCGCAAACCACAACATATAGATCACATACAAATCAACATTGTAGATCAGATATTCTTTACTTATTATATTAAAACTTTTCAGTGCAAATAGTTATTGTTTTTCTAATTTGTCTTTTAGTATGAAACATAATAATAAAACTAAGCAAAATTAAAAAGAAATAAAAAACCTACTATCATGTAAAAAGTATGACATGCTCTTACTTGTGCAAGAAGTTGATCAGCAGAAAGGTGAAATAAATGAAATTATTTATGCAATTAAAAAAAAGTTTTCACCTGAGGAATATTTATATATTGAGATTTATATTTTATATGTATGGATAATAAAATTTGCTGAATCAATTAATGATATTCTGTAATTAAAAAATATTGGCCTTGATTCTCTACAAAAATATATAAAATAGTTTTTATTTCATGTTATCAATTATTCAATAGTATTACAGTTACAGATCACAAATATATAAAAATTAAATAAAATATTTTTGTATTGTTAATTTTCATATCTTTATTCTGTTGTATTTAATAAAATAGCAATTCTTTTGCATCAAATGTGAATTTAATTTTTGGTAGGAAAATTTCTTAATCCTCTTGGAAAAAGAAGAGAAATTAAAAATAATTGCGATATTGGAGAGGGAAATGCAAGATTAATAGTAAAATTAAATGATTCATCTAATAGTTTCAATATGCTGTTTTAACAAACTCACACTTTTCTTTTCTGTGAATAGAAATAATTTATAGAAACTATTTTGTAAATATAAAACTAATTTGTAAAAAAAAAAAAAAATGAAGTCTAAAATTTTTTTTAATTCATAACTCTTAAAAAGTATTTGAATTCAAATTAATGAAAAAGTTATTGTAGCAGAAAAAAAATTCTCAAAATTGGGTTTTTGCATATTAATGTCATAACAGCCAGATTAGTGCAACACAATTCATGCTATTTTCACAAATCTCACTTATTTTTTTTCCAAGTAAGAATCTTTTTTTGTTGTTATTCTCTTGTGCTATTATGGGTGCTTACATATTATTGCAACAATTGCCAACTCTATTAATAACTCGCCAAGTTGGTAACCCCGATTTCCTATGAGTCGTACATACTGAATTGGCAACTATGTGCTTTGTTTCATTTAATGTCAATAGGTTGTATAATATGCAAGTACCCTGTTATGATATAATAGCATAATTCACATGGCACACAAATTTAACTGCAGTGACATTAATATGCAAGTACCCACAGTTATTTAGGATATTACTTTATGTTGTAAAAATGACTCTTCAATAAATATCTTCATCTTTTAATAATATTGGGATTGACTTATTAATCATTTTATTTCCTATTATATTAATATCTAATTAAAATTTTATGAAAAAAATAATCTTTATTAATTAATGTTTCAAATATATTTTTTAATTTAAAATGATCAGTTGAAAGACTAAACCAGTAGTGAACAAAATATATATTAGTTATCATTATATTAATTTGTGAACAGATGAAATTGGACTTATTCTAAGTTTGCAGGATTATTATGCATTTTTTCCCTTCATTTTACAGAATTAAAAGGCATTTAGAAAAATTGGTGCTACCAGATTTAGAAAATTTTTTTTTTTCTTACAAAATAATCACTTAAAAGCATTGTGATTTCACAGCTAGCATAATCCAACATATTTCATTGTCAGGTAATTGATATTTTATCTAGGTTTACAAAATAATTTTGTTTTTTTTAGCTATGGGATACTAAGCAAAGTTATTAATTATGACTGTTTTAATTTTACTCAAGAATTTCAGCTACTTTCTCAATGCTTGGAAAAAAAGTGGTATGATTACAAAAGGTATTTTCAGATACTTTTAAAAAGCCAATTAATTTCCAGAAACAAGCTCGATAAAAATAAAATTAATGATCTTGAATAATGAAACTGAATTATAAAGTAGTTCATTAAATGCTGTGAAATATTCTACTAACTTCCATGTAAGAATTAATTTATTTTCTTCTAAAACTGTAAGGCTACAAATTTAGGTAAGTTACATGGATGTATTCCAAGAAAAAAATTTTTTGCTCATGTGAAAAATCAAAAAATGAATTATGTGTTTGCAAATTCTAAGATAAATAAGTTTATATATATACTTACAGAATGATATTCTGTTTTGATGAAGGTAAATATAAATATTTTAAAGTTTATTGAGCAAATGATTCAGATGTGGAAGCGTTGAAAAAAAAAAGATAACTTGTTAAGATTATAATTGTTAGTAAGATTAATATTTGTTACTGTAAAGTAGATGCAGAGGGAAACTTGTAAAAATTCTAATACTTTAAAAATTTATAAAAAATGTAAGGTGAAAAATTAGGCAGTAGAAAGTATTCTTTATTGCAAAACTTTGGTTGAAGGCATATTGCTCTCAAAATTTAGTATCTGTGAATTTCCCTATTTTTTTTTAACATTACTGCAATAATTAGTTTTATATCCAACACAGCACATTTAGAGAGAGAGAGAGAAAAGGGGGAGGAATAAGAATTAAAAAATAGGATCTAACAAAAAAAAGCAACAAGTCTTAAAATACATTCAAACCTTAACTTATTCAGAGGTGTTGCAAATGTCTAGTTTTTAACAAAATCCTGTTGTTGTTGCTTATGCCACCTGATCGACAGTAACATCAGATCAAGGCCAAAATCCTAAAATGTATAAGAGTTTTAATTCTTAATAAAATGCTTAGTAGGTTTTTTTTGTGACAATTTTTAAAACATTGAAGCTTTATATTTTTTTAAAAAAAATTATTAATATAGTACAATGTGTAGTTTTGTTCTGAATTTTTCTTTCATTAAAAATCTAGTTAAACTTTTCAAAGTGAGATGTTTTATTTGTTTTATTTAGTAACTGTTTTAATTTAAAATTTATACATTTCATACTTTTGTGAGTTCATGAACAATTGCCATTCTTATAACTCCCACAACATTTTATCCAAATATTTACATTTAGTGCTAAATAGTATTTTTTTTTTATCGAAATCAATTTACTAAGGATGATTATTGCAATAAATGCTAATTTAAATATTGCTGTGCATATTTTTCAGGATGAATAAACCTTCTTTATTTAAGTAATGATGATACACAGGGTTATAATAGCAAAAAGCATTATATAAAAAAAGAAAAATAGTTGCAAATGAATGCAATGCAGAAAATTAAATGCAAATCTGCCAAATACATGTACAGTTATAAAAAAAAAGAAAGAAATGTTTATTTTTTAAACGTTAGCTATAAAGCAAAGCAATCACTGAATAAAAGTACTTTAAACTTACTACTATTATTGAGATATTTCAGACATAATTATAAATATTCCCAGCAAAATATATTAACTTCATCTCTCTGAACAAGAAAATATATTTCCATAATAAATAATTCGCAAAAAAGTTTTAATTATTGAACTTCAAGTTCTTTTTGGATAAATATATTTTATTTACATAGTTAAATTATCATGTTTCTGTTATACGAAAAAAATTGCCATGCAGCTAGCAGTTTTTCTTTCGAAGAAAGGAAAATAAGAATCTTACCAGGTATTAAATTATTACCATGGCAACACAATTTTGCAGTTACAGTTAAATGTAGTATCGAATTTTATGTAGTTACATTTGTTGATAAAAATATTTTTCTTCGTTTATTAGAAATATTTTGCTAATTTTTATCATCTAATTTCAATTGAAACTTGCATCATGTTCTGCTTAGAAATATTAACGCGCAATTTTTATGTTTTGTGAAACTAACTTTTTCCGCAATGCAGTAAAAGGAAAATTAACAACTCATCTCTTTTCCGTTGATTGCAAATCGACAGCTGTTGATAAACAAATAAAAACAATCTTACACGTAATTCATGATGATGTTGACGTTTGTGTTTCGCTTTTGCATTAATACTTACGCTTAACCGATTTGTTTTAAAAAGAATCTTGCGTGAATAGATGCATGGATTCAGTATTATTTCTGTTTACCGACGAAAAACTGTTTTGAAATTGCGTAACAATTGCTTTTTGTAAGTAATACATTTTTAATTTTTTAAAAATAATCATACCGTTCTTTTGTTTATTGTTATTAATATGAATATTATGTTGATCTTTACGTCTGCATTTATTAGACTATGGCATTTATATTCATTTCTAATCCATCTATTTTAATAGATTATCTACAAAATTGCGAATTGGTTTTCAAAAATTTAATACTCAGTTTTTTAATTTATAGTGTCTGTGAACATTTTAAACACTTTCCAAATGTTTTTTTTTGTTGTAACTCATTTCTGTTGAAGAAATATGTTAATGTTACGATGAAAGAAATCTGTATGAGTAAATTGTGTTTTTCTTCATTTCTGCGAAATGTCCAAGTGACAGTATGTCAAAAAATGGTATTGTTAACTGTGGCACTATTGCGAAATAAATTTGTTGAAACAAAAATCTACTTTTCAAAAAAGTTTCTATGCAAATTTTTTTGAATGTTTGACCATTGATTTTGTACATTTTCAGTCGTGAATGAAATGTAAAATGTTGAAATTGTAATTAAGTGTGTTAAAATAATATCTTATAAAAGCAAATTTTTATGATTTTGTTTATTTTAATAAATTTTACTTTTTTGATCAATGATAAATTATTTTAATTGTGGATTAAACATAAATAATTTTCAAAATTTCACTTAATGTATAGAAAATAAAAGAATTTACTTTATAATATACATTATTACAAATTGGTATTGAAAAGCATATTTGGTGTTGATTTAATTTATTAATTTATTATATTAATAGAAGAATTTAGTTTTGAATTTATTTAAAAAGTAATGTATAAGTTATTGCTGTATCCAAAGCCATTTTATATCATTTTGAATTCTTTGATTAATAGTAAAATGTGCCTTAAAATATATTAAAAAGTTGATACTTAAGTATTATCACTACATTTTTTGCGTTTTATATGAAACGAAGTCTGAGGTTGCCAATTCAGCGCACACAACACATGCGAAATCAGGGTTGCTGACTTGGCGAATTATCTTGAACATAGGCATTGTTGCAATGGGCTCAATTCATGATGGTCACATGATAAAAACAAACATGTTCTCCATTGAATTCAAAACAAATATTAATCTAATTGTACTTGTTGTTCTATTTGCAAACGTGGATAAAATTTCAAATGCCATAGTTGAATGAATATGTTTAAATGTTATGAAAAAAGATTTCTTGAAAATGATTTTTTAGAATTAAAAAAAAACTTATTTTTGCGTATACTTTCAAATAAAATGCACTTTAAGAGAAAGTTTCTGTAAAGAGCAAAAGTTGGCAACAACAAAGTGCATGAACTGATTAGCTGGAAACATAAGCTTTGGTTGAATTGTCGAATCGGCCACTTATCCCGCCAAGTGTTTTCTTGCCAAATCGATGAAAGCACCAAATCTGGTAATCCTTTTGATTTTTGTATCAGTGAGGGAGAAGTTGAATTGTGTTGTAGTAGGGTTGTTACTCCAAAACACAATTCACAAAAACACGCCAAATTAGCTATTTTTCATAATTTGGCAGACCAGTGGCTGATTTGACAATTTCACTGAAGCTTTTATTGGGTGACCATGATGTTATGCGAGTTTTTGAACTGATTGGCTAGAATAATGTGGTTATCATTATCATGTGACTATGATGCCACACGAGTTGACCCTATTGTAAGTACCCAAAAGTTTAAAAAGACACTTTAGGTATGAATTTTCATTAAATTAATTGTAAATTTTAAAAGAAAATAAGTATCGAAAATAGAACCTTAAAAAAAACTATGTATTAATTATTTTTTTAATTAGTACTTTTCTGTTTCGGTGGTGCAAGTGATAAAGTCTCCAAAAATTATACAATTGATGTCAAATGGAATATTCCCTCTGGTAACCTTTTACTACCGCATTCACAAAACAAGCCATTTTTCTTATCAATAATGTCTTTTTCATAATTTTTCAAAAATGGAGGAAAAAATCTGAGAAATAATATTTATTAATATTCTTTATTTGTATATTGTGTGTTTTTGCCAATAACGCCAGCTTGGTAAGATTTGCTCTAAGGAAACGAAAATGTGCTTTTTAGTTATAAATTTTTTAAAAAACCAGCTTATATGGAAAGGTATTAAACTATATTCATTGAACATGTTTGTGAATATCTAAGTATCAAAATTAATAGTGAAATCCTTTACTTTCTGTATAAAAATTCCTTTTATTTCAAAATATGTAACTTCTGTATGAGTCAGGTTGTCATTGTTTTACTGAATAGCATATCATATTTTAACACATGATTTACATATAATTTTGTAAAAAAATTTTTATGCTTTGTTTGCCATTTTATATTAATTGTTATATTTTGAAAAATATTGATAATGCGTTGTAAGAATTTGTATATAATCCTGAGTTTCTTGATAATATGAAAGCGTTTCTGGCAAAGTGTATTTCTAAATAATATTAATGCTTGATTTATTTTACATCTGCTCTGTAAATCAGTTTTTCTGAGAAAATTAGGAATTTCTTTGCTTTTTTGTGATTTAAAAAATATTTTTTTGTGGTACTCATTATTTTTTTTATTAATTATAACTCATGTTTTCATACTCATTTGCTGCAAAATTTAAATATTTTACCCTTTTATTTACTTTTATTGAAATGTTTACTTATTCCTGATTTTCTTTAAGTATTTCATTGCCATTCTTTGAAATTTATTTTTTAGAATGGATCAGCGAGTGTAAATGTCCCTCCCTCTGTGACTGGTTCAGCTCCTTTCTACTTGTATCATCATCCATCCTATTCTATACCTCCTCAGTTTCCTCCCCACATGCAGTCTGGATTGGGTCCTCAGGGGCTACATACCTCTGTTGATGCTGCACAACTGCATCAAACCAATGGTCATTCCACAGCATCGGGTATGTTAAGTTAATGTTTTTTTAGGTATCAAAACTTTTTTATAAAATACCAACAGAAATAAAATCTTTGCTGGTTAAAAGTACCTCTTATGAATATTATGATAAAAGGGTTTTGATGTATGATTTCCTTTCGTTCCTATTTCATGTGGGCAACATTTAATAAAATTGGGCAAATTCTAAAAACAGAATACATTTACGGGAATATGGAGCATTTAGTCGAAAAATGCTATGTGTGATGCTAAAAATGATTATGAATAAATAATCAATAAAAATAATTTTTATTTAATTTTTTAATTTTATTATAATGAATTTTATATTGAGGGGACACAGTATGATTCAATTGTCAAAAATTGGTTTAAAAAAAAAAAAAATCAAATTTAATTTTTCCAGCCTAAATTATTTTTATGTACTTTTCTGCAAACTCACACAATTTGAAAGCTCTTAGTTTAAAAAAATGCTGCATTGTCAAAACTTTTACATTTGTTTTTATTCACATCCTAATGGCAAATCAAAACTTTAAACTTATCTCAGAAAGATAAAATAAACTAGTTTGTCTTCATTTAAAATGCTAAGGCTTTTTTTCTTTTGTGCCTAATACTTGGAAATTTTTTTCACTTGTTGCTTATAGTACATAGGATAAAAGTTGGTATGTATTTTTCAATCAAAGCAATAGTTATTTTTTAAAAAAAATAATTGAATTTAGAATTTACACATTTTTTAAGGAATTTTCAATAAGCATTCATAAAAATAAGTATTGTACGAATACCAATCATGTTATCACAATATCCATACCAACTTTTGTTATATATAGTTTGACATACTTGTAAATCAAATTTCATATGTACATTATTTTTTGTTGGAGGAGTAGCATTTTAAAATCACTTAGAAGTTTCAAGTTTTTCCCTTAAAAAATTAGATGGTTAGCTTTTTATGAAATTTTGAGTACAAATTCTATTTTACATCATACATACACATAGGAGGCAACCAAAAAAGTTAAGAAAATCATTAAATTAAAAAATTTTATGTGAATCATACTATGTCCCTTTAATAGCATAATTATAAATATAATTTTTTAAAATTTTAATAATAAATTTAATTATTTAAGAATTTTGTATGTCCCAGATTTGCATTTTAGTTTTTGAGCTGGCCATAGCAACAAATGGTTAAGGATGGAGAAACATGAAACAAAGTACATGGTTGCCAATTTGGTGAGTTATCTTGAAAGTTGGCATGACTGCAATAGTATTAAGTACCGTTTATAGTAATTAGCTTTGAGAATTAGTAAAAATATTTAGGAAATTTTATCTAATTTTTTCTTAAAAATTTTTGATTGCAAAATATTTATAGCGGCTTTTTTATGTTAATTTTATTTATTAGTAAAATATTTTTAATAATTATGACTGCTTATGATACACTTTGAGATAACAATCTATGTAGAGAACTGATTTATCTGGGCATATTTGTCAAAAATATTTATTTACTTTTAACCAATTTTGCTTTTTACATATGATATTATATAATGTGAATCTTTGTGTATCAAAATTCCTTGAAAGAAATAGGAGGTATATTGAATGAAGTTTATAGAAGCCCAGTGTATATGGATTTTATTCAGTCATGCCAGCTGTAATGTCGTGGTTCTTATTTTTTACTTGACAAATTACTGAAAAATTTATCTAAATTCTAATTTTTATCCTACTAATTGATTTTGTAAAATTTCATGCTTTCCTTAAATTTTGGAAGTCCAGATTGAAGCATTTAAAATTTACTTGTTTGTGAAGGGTATTAGTGAAAATAGCATACTTTGGGGGGAATAAAACATTGACACAAATTTAGTTCGTATATAAAGTAAAACTAAAAAAATTATAAATTTGATTGGGAATGCAATATTGAAAGAGGAGATCAGATACCTTGAATGAATGGAAAGACTCGTAACATTGGTAAAAATTAGAGTTGGATATCTTCACAAATTAAACAAAGAACCTAAATTCTTAGAATTAGAAATGTAGAGTTTTTTTTAAGAAGCTAGTACTCTGAACTTTTTTGACTGAAATTGTTTGTACTGAAACTTTTTTTAATAAATGCACCATCGGTTGATTTACAGGGAAAAAGAAAAATTGAGCAATGGTAATATTAAGTTCTACTTTAATAATTCATTTTGATCTGATTCATAAGATGGGTGGTAAAAATTTTGAGGAATATGTGTATGTTTTTCTAGCTGTTTGTTATTCAAAAAGATATTCATTTGAAGTATGTGTTTTACATTTGACATTTTTAAGTACCAAATCATATTTTGAGAAATTACTTTATTTTTAACATAGCTTTTTTTTTTGTTGCAAAAAGTTGTTTTAATGTGAAAATTTAAAAATGTTCCAGTTTTTAATAAAAAGGTAATATGAGTTCTTTTTAAAAAAAGTTCTTTGAGTTAAAAAAAGTTCTTTTTCCTTTAAAGCCTTCTTTATTACCTTTCAGTAGATCAGAACCCATCAATATCTAGCAATTGATCAACTTTCCTTGTTTTCATAGAGGCTGTTTGATTCTTTGGAAATTTCATCTTTATTTCTCAGGTCTGACAAATAAGAAGTATCATTTCTTGTTGTCTTCCATCCCATTCAGAGTAACTTATTTTCTCCCTTGAATTATTGATTCATTTTTAGTATTTTTTTCAAAGACTTTATATTTTAGTTTTAAAAAAATCACAATTATTTCATTTATGATGAATTGTTTCTGTGATAGATTTAACCCCTCCCTAAATACTCAAGTATAAAAATAATTTAAAATATAATTTTTGTGGAAGTTTTTTTTTTCTTTCTGTTAGTTCCAGTATTTTACAAATTACTTTTTTTTTTGTCTTAACTCATCTATTGTCTTTTAAGACTTCTTTGGCACCAGTATGATTATATTTAATTTTTTTATTATTTTGTAATTTATTTTTATAAGCATGAATATTTGAAATCTAATAAAAAAAGCTAAAAGAATAAAATTTTTTATGTGCATATTTTATATTTTGATTTATTTCGAAACTATATTAAATTTTACTGTGTTTTGCAAAATGTATTTTTATAGCAATTTTGTCAGTTTGTAAAAGTATTTGTCAAGTTATTTCGATATGAATTTGTAAAGTTAAGGATTAATTTTTAATTTTATTTTATAAATGCCATACTAATTTATAAACAAGGAGAGATATTCAATAATTGTCTGATACTTATATGCAAGTAAAGTAAAATTGAAGGAAATTTTTAGGGATGTCCGACACACCTGGGTATATGAACTCTTTCAAAGATGAAAGAACACAGAGGCAGTTTTATAAATTAAGAAAGAGATTAGAAGCACGTCAAAAAGATGTTGTTCTCCTTCCCCATTCTTCTAATCAAGGTATGTTTTTTTCCGCTTTCATTGGCCAATAAAAGTATTATATATCTAATTGGAGAATTTAGATCTTAATTTTATGTTGTAAATGTGTCTTTAAATCCCCCCTTTTTTTGA
Source organism: Trichonephila clavata (assembly GCA_019973975.1). Classification (NCBI taxonomy): domain Eukaryota; kingdom Metazoa; phylum Arthropoda; class Arachnida; order Araneae; family Nephilidae; genus Trichonephila; species Trichonephila clavata. Next base: position 150,160 of record BMAO01012314.1, read on the forward strand.
ATTTCTACTGTATTATGTGTAAAATTTTTCCTAAAGAGCTCCAAATATCTTTATAATATGGCAATATTGAAAATAGAATGAGGAATATCAAGTAATTTATAAAAATAAGGCAAAGATATTTACAAAAGTTTCTGAAGCTATATTTATTTTAAAATGAAGTGGAGAATTTTTGAATGAGAGCAAATATGTGTATATAAACTTTATTTGTGTGTCAGATAAAGTAAATTTAAGATTTAGTTATTTTTAATATATTTAAGCTGTAATTTTTAAAGTTTTTTTTCCAAAAAAATAATACAATTTATGAAAATTTATAGTTTAGTGTTTAACAAAAGATTTGTGTTAAATGATTGATATGGGGCTCATTCTGAAGTCTTAGAGGTTTTTTCTTTATTTATGAAAATTCTATTTGAATAACTAGTGAATGCTTACTGTTTTGAGGTATTGTAAATGAACCCTCCCCTTTTCTGTAGAATAATCTTGAGCTCATTGCAAAATTGTTTTTATACTTATGTGTCATAGGGACCATGAAGCCTAATGCTGCAATATATAGAGAATGACAAATTTTGGCCTATACTAATTTTTTATTTTAGTAGGTGGTGTTGTTTTAAATATCTTGGTTTAAACCAGTTGCTGATATTTTAACAGGGAGTGATATTTTCAAATATAATCAATTTTACAGTAATTTTTTTTTGTTATATTGTTACCTAGATTTTTCCATTATTTTGTGATACAATGAAGGAAAATCTAGAAGTTGATGTTGAAAAAGACTTGCTAAGCTTTTTTCAATGGACTAAATTCATGTGACGACATAATCACATGATAATTTTAAACCACATGTTTTTAGCCAATCAAGTTCAAAAACACATGTGACGTCATAGTCATGATAAATGCAATTATCTATTTTCAGCAAATCAGTTCATGCACTTCGTTGTTGCCAAATTACGCTTTTTACAGAAACTTTTTTTAAAAAAAATTAATATTTGTCACTTTATTTAAAAGTACATGTATAAAACAAGACTACTTTTTATTTAATTTTATAATCTTTTTGCAGAAATTTCTTTTTATAGCTCTTGAACATCTTTACCCAACTATGCAATTTGAAATTTTACCTAAGTTTTACAAATAGAATAAAAAGTACGAGTTAGTTTATTGTCCGTTTTGAATTCAATGTGGAACACGTGTTTATATTATCATGTGACCGTCATGGATTTAGTCCATTGAAAAATTTTGATGCAACAGCTTTTTTGTCCAAATAGTCATGCTATACAGGAGGAAGTATGAAAGAAATGCCACCTGAGTATAATGTTGATCATAGATATCTTCATGTGATGAAATGGTACTCAGAATTTAAAATTTTATTTTCAAAAGTCTAACACTTTAGTTATTGTTGGTCTAATGAATTTATTTCCTTGTCATGGTATCAATGGCAGATGTATTTTTGCACGGAAATAACTGTAGATTGACAATATTGCCAATGTCATGATGGCGACAACTTGGAAAGCAGTCACTTACTTGTAGCTCCCTCCAAACAATGTATGCCCTGTTTCCTTTACTCATTTTTGTGTGCTTAATGTAAATCTGAAATTGTAATCTATAATTCAATTTTATTTATTTAATATATTTTTGTTTAATTTTTTTATTCATACTTAATCAATGAAGTACGCAGACTACTTTTATAAAAAGGGGGAACTATTTTAAACAATGCAGACAAAAGAATTCCTTGGCATTTTATGATAAAAATCAAAGCTTTGTTGCATTATAAGTGCAATGTGTTTGAACCCCCAATATTCTTGTCTACCACTGTATTCAATTTATAATTAATGTTTATATTTATATGTATCAGTGCTGGTTTATCCATTGGGCGCCCAGGGCCTGGATAAGCTGGCCTTAACCAGGTTTTCTCGTAATAAAGCTCGATCTGCCTGTGCAAAGGGGTTCTTTAAATCTTCTGCGCCCAGGGCCCGAAATCAGCTTAAATTGACACTGATATGTATGTTCAATGATTAGATTTTCATGAAGGTTTGAATATCAAAACTTTTCCTGAGTATTTGAAAACTGATGTTTGTAGTATTCAATCAAATTGAGAGCAACTTAAAGTTGCATATAAATTTTCAAAAATGTTCCTTTTTTTTAAGAAAAATAATTTTTAAAAATGATGCTGTGAAATGTTTTTATCTGTGTTTGTCTTTATATTTGTTTTTAATTCAATTTTGTTGTTTTTAGTTTGATCTATTCTGTATCTTTACATCCATTGATTTGTTTTGCCAAATTTAATTGGATTGTTATATGATGGATACAGTCTTTTTATTTATTTATCTTTTAAATTAAATTTTGAGGGATATAGTATTAAATGAGAAGACATATAATTTACTAGATACCAATTGCTTTCCTCTTCTGCCTTCTAGAAACTTCTGTGAAAATAAACGAAGTTGTCCAAAACGAAACTTCCCCTTCGCATAATACTGAAATAGATAAAAAACTTTCTGAAAAAGGTATGTTTTTTGCCATTTAAGTGGTTTTTTAAATGAATCCTGCTGCAAATTTTAATTTGTATATAATTATTATGTATTGAATGAATTTTTTCTTCCAAATCTGTTTTTTAGCATCATTATACAATTATAACACTATAAGAATTAAAATTTGATAAATTATGTTTTATTATATGATTTGTGTATTTGGAAAACAGTGGTGAAATTAGCTTCTGCTGTTATATTTTTTTAAAAACAAAATATTTTAATCATTTACTGCATTAGCTTGATTCAAAATAAAACAAATTTTAAGTTGAATAATATTTTATATAGATTTCTTGATGGATTTCATGATAATTTGTTAGATTGCTATACTGTGTCTTATTTTTGCAAGAATACAAGGAACTGACATTTACTTCATTTTTTCTTCTCTTTTCTTCAGAATCTCAGAAATTAGGGATATTATCATCAATAAAAGCTCCTTCTGTAAGTATATTTCCTTTTTAAAATTAGATTTTAGCTGAATGTGTAAACTGTTGCAAAAACTTGTCATACAGTTTATTTTTCCATTTTTAATAATGTACTACACTATATTTTTTATGAATTGATACTACCTATAGTAAGGGATGTTATTCTCAGTTTTATTTGAACTAGCTATTCTACCCATTCTATTTTCAGGAGGTCCAAATTTTTACTTAATATTTAGAATAGTTTAAAGTTAGACTTCACAAAGAAAGAACAATTAAGTAAATAGAGCAAAGTCCCATTTATAAATGTAGTTTAATTGTGTGTTATTTTCCAGGCTTTTCTAAACAAGTGATAGATAAACTTTCTGAAATTAGATTTAAAAAAAAAACTAGTGCAAATTATCACTCATAATTTCAGTAGACCAAAGTTTATACATTAGAATCTTTTTATTTTTGTACTACACTGCTCACAAAAACTCTCCCTTATGTAAATCAATGCTACTGCTATTTGTTAAAGCTGAGTTTTTAAAAAAAAATTTATTAAAAATTAATTAAAATTTTTTTGTTAAGAATATGCTTATGGCTCATTTGAAACACCAGCGAAGTTCCTGAGATGTTTTTCTAAGTGATGCAATTCATGGTGTGGATTTGTAAAAAGATTAAACAATCACACATTCAAATTTATGTATAAGATAATCAAGCTTTTTTCTTTGCTCATTCTTATTTATACACTCTTATACTATTTCATAATGTAAAAATACAAATTAAAAAACTCTTTATCCTAATTTAATAGAAGTAATTATGTCAAAAATTCTTAACTTTGATAAGGAAACCATTTGTGCTTTCCAATTTGAACAATGCGTTTATTTAATTAAGTTTGTAATTTTTAAGGAACAGGGTTAAATTATTGAATTTAATATTTAGAATTGAAATTAAGGCATCAGAAAAGGGGGGGGGAGAGAGAGAAAGAGTAGACTATCAGCTGGAAAAAATGAACTAATGTTTTTCTTTCTTGTGTCATTCTTTTAAAATGCAGATATTGGATATTACTTCTACAAGTGCCTTGTTGGAGTGGGAAGCACCAGAATTACCTACAGAAGCTAATTGTGATATTGAAATAACAGAACTCCAATACAATTTATTATTGTGTGATAAAAATCAAAATTCAAAACCTAAAGTAATTTATAGGTAAGTATATATGTTTAAAAGCATTGTGAGAAAACTTGTTTTCTATCAATGAATATTTTTGTAAATGCCATTTTAAATTTTGTAAAATGTTTATCTCATTTTAAAGATTGATATTTAGATTATTACAAGCTTTTATTTAACTTGCAGTGTATGTATGTATTTAATTTGTTTGGGTGGAATCCTGCAACTCAATTTTGAAGCTGGTATCTTCAACCGATTGAGCTGAAATTTTGTATACACGTTTAGTTAGGAAGTCAATGCATGTTTTGGTCATTTACATTCCGATATTGCAATTAGTTAAAAAGATATTACTGAAAACCTTAAAACACCTAATTGTTTTACCCCCATTCTAAGTTTATTCCGCCAAGCTTCATTTCCATTTCGGCGGAGCGAAGTTCCGACTTTTTCGACTATTTTAAAACAGCCATCTAATTTTTAATTTTAAAATCAGACAAATAATAAAAACAGAATCGGAAAGATCATTTATTTCGCCATGATACGGTATAATCTTTTTTACAAAATAATGATGTTTTCTATTTTTTATGATTTTTTCTAAAATGAGTTCAAAATTGATCACTTCTATGAAAATGATTTTTAAATCGTTACATATGAATTTATTTTGGTATTATTAAAACGATATTCTACACTGAATAAGTTCATGCTTTTTCCCCTTTTAGAATCAGTCATTTAAAAATAAAATACCCAAAACTTTTTTTAATGATTTTTAAAAAAATACTCAATTTTAATTAAACATTTAAAAATTTCATCATTTATGAAGATAATCTCATGAAACTTTTTTTTCATGTGTAGAACAATATTATCCAAGATCTGTATGAAGATTGAAAAAATTGCTTAAAAATTACGGATTTTAAAACAAATTTTGTGTTTTTCATCTAATATCCTTTTTGCAAGAATTGATTCAGCTAAACCAGGGATGGCGACCAATCATTGAATGAGATGAACAGGCTGAAAAACCTGTCCAGCAATAACTAAAAAGTGAAAAATAAATTAAAAGTAAAAAAAAAAAACTTTTAAAAACAAGCTTTTATTTAAATGCCATAAGAAGAATAAAATAAACTTTTCCTTTAAAACTTTTTTACTATCAACTTATAACATCATTACACAATTTATATGATATAAAAGCTTGTCGTGAGATTTACCTATGTAGATAAACAAGTAAATTAAATAACTTGATCTGATTGATTTTAATTTTTAAAAATTTCAAACTAAGTAAATACGAGTACTTAAATCTTGCAACAAGCTTTTATATCATATAAATTGTATAATGACATTATAATTTGATAGTAAAAAAAAAAAAAAATTAAAGGAAAAGTTTCTTTTATTCTTTTTAGCTGATTTAAATAAAAGCTTGTTTTTAAAAAGTTTTACTTTTAATTTATTTTTCTTCATAATTTCAAATTAACACATAGGAATCATATATATTTATAGAAGTTATTTCAACTATTTAATTAATTTTAAACTAGTGAACTGTTTGAATATGAAATATGATATAGGAATTTTATTCTTTTAGTGGAGCAGATACTAAATATCAAACAAATGATCTGAAACCATTTACTTCTTATTCAGCACAGTAAGTATAACTTTTGTATTTTATATTTTCTTTTGAAAACAATTATTTATCAATAGTTGTATTAATCTTTTGAAGTTACAGATTTAGTCGCATTTCCTATTTTTTTTTATTTGGTAATATTTATGTAGATTCATGTAAATAAGGTTACTAAATGTTTGCTCTCTTCTTTTAGAGTTCAAGCAAAATTAGACAAATTAATTGGGAGCCCTTCTGAGAGTAAGTAAATGTTTATTTAAAAAATTAGCGAATTGTATTGTGGCTTAATGTAGTTGTTTGTAATTCAAGTATTTCAAATGATATTAATGAAATGAAATTTAAAAAAAGTTTATTTTTTTATTTGTATTTTATTTTTGTTGCAATGGCAGACAAATGGTCAATTTTTTAAAAATATTTACATAAGAATTCTTGCTCATACATAATTCTATATGTATTTTATATTTTAAATTTTTTTATTTAAATCATTCTTTGTATTTCTTATAATTAATATTTAATAGGAGTCCGTACCAAACATGAACATATTGTAAAGAAAAATTGCTTCTGTTAGAATATAATTGTCTAACAGTAAAAACAAAATGTAGTTTATTAATTTTAGGGCATTTAATTTTTTTCTATGCATAAATCATGCACAACAATTTTAGACCAACATTAAAATAAAAATGCTATTATTATACTTAAAATAATTTGAAAATTTATATTCTTTTGACAATATATGTTGATTATTATTTATAGGTGCTTCTTTCAAAACTTTGTGTTGTAAGCCAGATGCTCCACAACTCCCAAAGCTACAGGGCAGAACCAAGACTTCACTATCATTAAAATGGAATGTAAGTTTAATGCTGAACTATATTTGTGTGTGTCTGTGTTTTTGTGTGTGTTCGATAATTCTTTATTTAAACTTTTTTCAATGGATTTTCTTTGGTCTCCTTATTTCTTTCTTTTCTGAACCCTCTAAGACATAGTATGATACTTAATTCTTTTCTTTTATCCATCTAATGGGAAATATCATTTTAACTTCAATTTGATATCCTTAAAAATCGCCACATTGGCAAATTTTATGGGTGGAGGATGCAATACTGCATCATCCACCAAATCTGAGCAATCTACATAATAAAACCCTGAAATTCTATGATCAACAAATATTTGAGAGGCTTCTGGTAGGAAAAGGTATGAAAGGTAGGAAAAGTAGAACTCTTTTGTCCCTTGTTTATGTGTTGCTTTTTGCTGTGTGTCTTTGTATAATTAAGCGGTAACATTAAAAAAGGATCTTCACTTGTTCTAATTATAATATACATTTGTTATAGCTATCAAATAAATCAAAAACAGCTAAAGATGTTTCTGCACTATGTAGGATTCTTAGTTAAAATGTCACACATATACTGAACTGAATGTAAAGTATTGTGCAAGTTATGTTAAAAAAAAAAATCTGATTTTTATTCATCAGAAAATATTCTTATTTGGGGTGCAACCATTTTACTCTAATCCCTTTGAAACCAGTTTTTTAGGATTGCCACACTTTTAGTAATTAGCCGCAATAATAGGCAATTCTGAAAAATGTTTTAAGCTAGCTACATATATTCTACATAGAACATATTTTTCTTAACTACACATAACATTACATTCTACATAATATTCTCTGAAGTGAAAATTAATCAGGGTATTTTCAGCTTCATAAAATTATAGGATTTATATAGTTAGATAACTAACATATAATTAATATATTAGTTATAAACATATATTAATTATATGTTAGTAGAGTAGAGTTAGTCTGATGAAAAGCCCAGGTGTGTTTAACTAGGAAACTCAGTAAGAAATACGAAGAATACAAAGATTGGTCATCTTACTATTGCCAACTGTCTACATCTATTTGTTTTTGTGAGCATTATGAAGGTGGTACAGAATATTTTGATTGCCAATGCTTGAAAACTTTGGCTAGCATGAAAAAATCTTGCATTTATATTAGGATTTCGTGGGCGCTTCAAACTACATTTCCTCAACTTCATTTGTTTGCACACAAATAATTAAATAGTGGGATTTTTATTTAACGTGCCTTGTATATATATATTTTCTATATGAGATTCTTTTTTTAAAAAAATGAAATGTTTTTCAGTAGAATAATAGGCCATAGTTATGACATTTAAGGATTTGAAAGAAGCCTAAAGACACACCAAACTGCTTACATATGCTTAGTTAAAGATCAGTAAAAAAGAATCTTCCCAAGTTTTATAAGTTGTTAAATGTTTTTTTGTGAGTTTTCTTTTTGGCTAACGATTTTTTTTTAAAAGAATTGAATTAATAATATAAGATTTATTTTTATAACTTTATATTTATTTTTATAATCCTTCAGTTCTTTTTATCTCGGTTGGCTATATTTTATGTATTGGAAAGCAGTCCTGAAAAGTATGCACTTTTCATATTTTATTGAACTGTTTCTTAGCTTCTTTGAAACAAATAATGTTCACTAGCAATTCATTTTTTTAAGTCTTTGAAAAACGTAATTTTTTATTTGTGCTGTAACTAGTGTTATTTAGAATGAATTTTTTTTATTTAACACACAAACATAATTGTTTTAATATTTAGAAAGTGTGCAGTTGGAATTTTATAAATTATACAAAGCATAGAGAAAAGTAAATGTTACAAACTGCAGTCACTAAAATTGTATGCACTTATTAGAAAATTAAATTATTTTATTACAAAGACATAACTCATATAGCATAGGAACTTCATTTTAAACTTTAATTAATAAGGAAATTATTTTTAAAATATCTTTCATAATTTATAATATATTCAATGTATCAGTAAAGCTCACTTAAGCACTTTATTTTTTTTTGTTTCCACGATATTATCCTGAGGAAAAGAAGCATTTTCAGCTTAGTACAGATGAGTAGCAATGGGCAAACTGTAGCCTGCATAGATGTTTTATTCAACTTGTCAAAGGTTTTAAAAGAATTGTATAGAAATTTTCACTTTCAATATTTAAAAAAAAAAAAAAACGTAAAGGCATATTCTATTTTTTTGTATATGCAAACATTTACTTCAGAATTAGAATATTTTTTTACATGTGCAAAATATTGTTTTTAAAATTAATGTAGAAAAAAGAACACAACAAAGTTTAAAAGATGGAACTCACCTTAATATACTTTTAATTATTAAAATCCTTCGCCACAGTATAAATAATTAAAGATTAATATTTTTAAATTTAATTAATATTTTTTGTGATTAATTTAATCATCAAGACTTTATAAAAGGTAAATTTACTAGGCATATTATATTCTTTGTGATAAAATAAATATTTTTTCAGTGTTTATAGTAAATTTTGTTAGTTATATAACAGTTTTATAATACAATATTTTTCAGGCGGCAGTTGATAATGGTGCCAAGATTACTACTTATATTTTAGAATATGATGAGGTAAAAATCATTTTCTCTGAAATAATATAAGAGTAACCACTTAGTTTTTGTGCTTTGTATTTTGATCAAATTAAAATTATTTTTGTATTAATATTTTTAGGGAACTGGATCCGATAACTTTGTTGAACTTTTTAATGGTCTTCAAAAGCAGTTTAAAGTTACAAAATTACAATTATCAACATGTTATCGATTTCGTTTGGCTGCAGTGAATGAATGTGGCCAGAGGTAAGCAGCATTAAAATATTTATAGAATCTTAAAATTTATATATTGTTTAATATTTGCAGCTTCTTCAAAATGGAATATTTTGCAGAATTTATATTTGTTTAATAAAGTTTGAAAAATTCTTGGTTTTAAATGTGATTTTTGATGCATAATTTTCAATTTTTTATGGTTGTATGTATTATTGACTTTGTATATTTCATTTATTTTCGACTATGGTTGATTTTTTAAAATATTTTTGCATTGAAGATATTCTTTTGAATGTTTATAAGGCTTGCACATTTACATTAATGAAATATGCAAGAATCTTTCATTGTCAGAAAAAGAATATTTGATGAACATTTAATTATGTATAGAATATCAATATTTAAAATTTTTTTTATATATGTATATGAACAAAAAATTTACCTAATTTTATTTAAAATTTTAATTATTTAAAGTTGCTTTTTGTGTATCTAAGTGTAAAGGCATTAAATACAAAAATATTCCATTTAAAATTTTGAAAAATGATGAAATTTTTGTGTTTTTTGTCATCCCCCCCCCCGATTTTTTAAAACTTGCCTGTGCCATAATGCTAATTTTCTAAATATGAGGTTTCATATAAGTGGATTAAAGCTTTCTTATTCAAAATATTTATTGAAAAATTATTAAATTATTATTTAAATGTTTATTCAAAGTAAAATGTTAATTGTGCAAGAAGTTCTAAAAAGAATTAGCAATATTTTACAATTTTGTTCAACTTTATCATTTTTACTTTTAATAATCAAACTTTAATAAGTAAGACACATTTTTCTATCTATTTTTTAATTGAATAAAAAAATTCCTTTTCAAAATGTTTGAGAAAGTTTGGAAACAATAGAGGGAATAAAGGGTGGAGCATCATTAGCAGTTTGCTTGTTTCATGTCCTTCCTATTCTTATGCACAGTTAGCCATTGACATATGACATATTCAGGTTGCTATGGCAACAGAAACATCTCTTGCTAATTCTCCAAAATATTTTGTATTTCATCCTATCAACAGATAATATGACAATTTCATGTTAAACATTTTTAATTTTGTTTTCACTTGTTTTTGAATGGTAACATCAAAGGAGTGTGATAAAAATGGCTAAGTGTAATAATATCATTGTAAGAGAGGATTTTGAGAGTGTCTAAGATTAAGTAAATGCAAGTGATTTTGCAAAATAAATTTTCTTCTCCTTATGAGTTTTTTCTAAAAATGGGATTGAGATGTCACTATGCTCCAACAATCAATATGTGAGTTTTTGTATAGTAATTGATATAATAGTTTAAATAAAATATTTGTTAAAAAAATGCCTTCCTAAGGTTTCTGAGTATAGGATGATACATTTAATTAATAAGTAGCATAATTGTTATAAATTAAGAGCATATTACTATTTCAAAATGAAGCTTTCTTCATAAAAAATTAACATCTTCAAAAAATAAATCTGTCCTTTTTGAATCAGTAACATGTAAGTGCCCTATTACCGATAACAATACGTGCCAAAACATTTAAGTTTGTGCTAAAGCTTGATTTCAATTAATTGTCACTGGGATGAAGTACACAGAATTTCTTTTGAGTTCAATTTTATGTTATTAAAAAGAACATATATGGGTTGGGGAACAGGTTGGCATCATTGGACTTGAAGGATATGAAACCATAAATTAGTAAAGAGGCTTGAAAAGAGAACAAAGGGAAAAGATAGTACCTTAAAATTGGTTGAACAATTGAATTGGTGTCTTGTAAAATGTATAGTTTGAAATATTTTACATCAAAACTGCTTACAGGATATTTGCTTTTTTTAAATATAGCAAGTATTAAGTCTCTTATTTCAAAAGATGATAGAAAATTGAAGGTATCGGCCCATGTGCTTTCTTTTTATATGATTGCATTCAATATCATTATTGCATTGTTTCTATAGTATTTAGCTAAAGCAACCAAATTTGGTACATGGTTGTTTAGCTAAACCAAAATGAGTAAAAATTGGTACTTTGGGGTACCAAAGAACCAATAAAGAGTACCAAATTTGGTACTCTATTATTGGTTAAATTCTATGCAATATATTTCTCATAGTTGGCATATTACTCTCACAAGGAGTCTTAAAACAGTTATTTCTATTTTTTTCCTGATACAGTATACATGTATGGGAACTATTATTATTATATAAGATATAGTCAAAAGAATTTTTTTTTCAATTACTGATTACTATGAACTACTTAAGAAGTATCATATCAAAAGATTTAAGGATATATTATTTTTTTAGTGATTTCAGTGGTATTAGCTGTTTTTCAACAAGTGGTAGTGCTCCTAGTCAACCTGCTCCACCTTCCTTAAAAGAAGCATCTGTTAATAAATTGCACATTGAATGGGAAGAAAGGCCTAATGATGACAACTACACTCTCCAGATGGAAGATGAAAGAACAGTAAATATTAGGATTTATTATATAATTTTAGTAAATCATAATTTTTTGATCTTTAGGATCATCATATGTGATAACTATTTTTTCCCCCCAGTACAATGATGAAAGGTAAAACCTTTCTCAATATTTTCTTGAGAAATAAAAGATTTCATGTTTCATTCAAAGAATTGTTAAGTTTTTATTTCTTTCATTTTAGAACATGTAAACTTTTCATTATCAGACCCAAATTCTTTCATTTTGTACTTTCTTAGTTATTAAATTTTTTGGCAGAAACTTTAAATTTATAATTTTTATACTTTTAAACTAAATTCTTCTTATATCACAGCATTTATTTTAAAATGTGTTAAGTTGATCAAATTGGGAATAAATTTTAACAGCTGTAAACAATAAAATGTTAAATTTTTTTCAGCTTTATGGGTTTTTGCCTGTATACAATGGCAGAGAAACTTCTTATGTTTGCTTGCGTCTGACACACAATACAAATTACAAGTTTAGAGTAAGTATGTCATTTCTTTAATGTTATTTAATATGTCTAAACAATCAAAACATTGAGGTTTTTTTAAAGTTTAAATGTTTTGGATGGAAATAGGCTATTTAAAAGTAAATTTAATTTTGAAATAAGTTACTTTCTTAATTGTAAAACACACATTGTTTTGAAAATGAAAAAATAAATGATTGCATATTTCTTTAAATATAAGCAACTAACAAAATGTGTAATGATTGCACAATTTTTTAAACATAGCATTTTAAATATATTAAAGGAAAGAGTTATATAAATTTTTCAAGTCATTTAATAAACATTATAAATATATATACAGTAGTGGCCAAAATTGTAGACACTTTTTACAATTGTTATGTTTTTTTAGTTTGTATGTTTATAAAAAATGTTGTGTTGCACAAAATGCAAAATCTTTATATCATTTTAAAGAAAATTTAATTCTGAATTCAGTACAAAAAACAAAATGTAAATATTTGTAATGCAAAAAATGTTATACTGCAATAACTATTGATATACATTAGATATTTATGATAGCAGTGAGTGCTTAGTGGAGTTGCCTTTATTTTTTATTACTGCTTTACATTGATGTTTCATTGAGCTGAAAATAGTTTTAAGCTCTTTCTTCATTATTACATGATGCCAGGAAAGAATTATATCCTCAATTAGTTCCTTTTTATTTCATAGGTACCTCATTCGGGTAAGAGTTTTTAAACTGTGTCACAAGTTTTTGATAGCATTTAGTTCAGGACTGTTTCCTAGCCAGGACAACATTGATATTTAGACAAGAAGCACCTACATCAAATAAAAGAGTGAATTGGTCACCTAGAAAGAGATGTGTGAAGAGAAAGTGGTCTTTCCTATGTTAAAATTACAAGTTAGGTGGGTGGTTCAGTGACTACATCTGGAGAATGAAAGTGTTGTTTAAGATGTCAGGAGACAAATTTAATAAAAAAGCAAATCAGGAAAAGGCCAAAAAAAAAAAGGTGCGCCACATCTGTTAATGACAGAACAAAAATACTAGGTCTCCAATATAGAAGAATGTCATCAACGGCCTCAGAAGTGATTTGAATGATGCTGGTGTTTCTGTCAGTTCAAAAACAATCAGGAGAAGATTAGAAGATTCAAATGAACACATTAATTGGACAAATGATTAGTGGTCACTAGTTATATGGAGGGATGAAACTGAGATACGGTTATTCAGTAGTGATGGCTGAAAATATATAAGCGTAGAATAGGAGAAATGCTACATCTTGACTGCATCCAGTCAACTGTGAAGTACCCAAATGGTTTTATGATTTGATCATGCATATCACCAGATGGTATCGATCATCTTCATATCATTGATGGGACACTGAATGTAAGAAAATACATTGACACCATTCTAGAACCCAAATTTCTACCTTCCATCAGCAATATATTTACCAACAATGCTTCATTTATTTTTCAGTAAGCTTCTGTTCCTTACCACATAGTAAAGTAATCGAAATACTGGTATTGTTCTAAGTTGTTGAGTACTATTATACAAAATACTGTTGAGTTTTCCTGACCAGGAAACAGTCCTGACCTCAATCCTATCAAAAACTCGTGTCACCATTTCAAAACTCTTGACGAAATAAGGTACCCATGAAATAAAAAGAAATTAATTGAGGATGTAATTGCTTCCTGGCATCATGTAATAACAAAGGAAGAGCTTAAAACTATTTTCAGCTAAATGAAACATTGATGTGAAGCTGTAATAAAAAATAAAGGCTACCTCACTGAGCACTGATAACTTACTGCTATCATCAGTATCTGTTGTATATCGATAGTTATATTGCAGTATAATTTTTTTGGGGTTGCAAATATTTGAATTTTTTTTTTGTATCGAATTTAGTATTAAATTATCTTTAAAATGATATTAAAGACTTCACATTTTGTGCTACATAACATACAAACTTGAAAAACATAACAATTTTTAAGAGTGTACTATTTTGGCCACCACTGTGTGTGTATATATATATATATATACACACATATATAAATTTAAATACTTCAAATGCTTTGAAAACGAGGAATAAGATGTTCCAAATTAAAATTTTCTTTAAAAAGTATTTCAATTTTAACACCAGATTTTTTAAAAACAGTCATTTGCAATCTCTTTTAAGATTGAGTAAACTAATGTAGTTTCTTCATTTTACTCATTCAATAAATAAATCTAAAAAAATTATCAGTATAGCTTATTTCTCTTGATTGATTTTGTTCACATAACAAAAAGTGTGCATTTTGAATACAAGCAATTCACTGGCATTGTTGTTTCTTAGTAGGCCTTGTATCAAAATTCTTTAGAGGCCCTTTTTTTGGAAATGGGAGCTCTGTTAATAGAACTGTCAAAAATTTTTTTTTTGCTGATATATGTTGGAGGCTCCTTATATATGATTGATATGGCTGATATGCTGGTAATTACACCTGAAAAAAATTCTCCAAATGTTAATCAAATTAAGAAATTGGGTATTTCCCTGTAAAAATTATCCATTACCAATAGTATGATTTGCATTAGAATATTTATTTATCATTTTAAAAAGTAAAATAAATTCTTAATTTTTAAAGCAATAATTTAAAAAAAAAACAGTCTAAGGATAATTTTCTTAATTTTTTAATAACATTCCTTCCTTGAATTATAATAAAATGTTGTACTGGAGGATAACATTCAAAGAGAAGCTTTTAAATTCAGTGGTTTTAATTTTATACTTTGCACCATCTTAGTGCAAGTATATGCTTAAATTATTTAAAAAGTAACTCACATGTATTTATCATATTAAAAATAACTAAAAATTATATATAAGTATACTAACAAACTCCAAAAGTAACTACTATTAGAGACTTGGCACACTAATACATAATAACATAAATAAAGCTAGAATATTAACAAATGTTATATAAAAAAAATTAAGATTGTTTCCTTTATAATAGGTATACTAGAAAAATGTAAAAAATATGATATTAAGTTTGTATAAAGTGACTAAGTTAAAACGTAAGAAGTCCATATAGTAAGCATAGGAAATTTGTATACTGATGTATTGTTATTGTTTGTAATCTTATCACATGATTCCAACTTGTCTGTGAATTTAGTCCATTGTTGTGCAGTATGTAAAAAGAATGGATTTAGTTTATTTTTAAAATTAAAGTGGAACATTACTTTTTTAATAACAGTATAAATTATTGATTTATTTTAGGCTATTATATTTATAAGCCCAGTGGTTGAGTAGTAGTGTATCACACTTCTACGTCACAGGTCTGGGGTTCAAAACCTGGGCTGGGCAATATCGATTCAGCTTTTTATCCCTTCAGTGGGTTCCCAGTGTTGCTTGAAAACTAAACACTGGGAGGTTTTGTGTCAGACTGACCACCTGACTGGAACATCATCACTGCACCTGAGCACCCAAGGTCATGAAAACTGAGATGAGCACAGTAGGCCTTGGCTCTCTAAGGGCTGTTGCACCACTGAGTTTAGTTGAAGTATTACATTTGGGAATCAGTTTTGGGAAAACTCAATTTGTATATAGATGTATTTTTATATTTTTATGATTAATGAAAGCAGAATTTTCTATGAGTTATTGATCATGAGAGGATATATAAGAGTTGTAATGTATTAATCTTTCAAAGCTTTATCTTTTATTCAAAATAAATTCACTGAGTATAAAAAAAGAACTTTTCATAAATTAAAATTTGTATTTATTTTAGCTATGTGCCAGCAATGATGAAGGTTCATCTCCTTGGAGTCAGGTTGTAACATATTCTACTTTACCTGATAGACCCAGTAAACCTGGAAAACCATGTTTAAAAGGTCGCACACATCCAACATTTTTTAAAATGGCTTGGGGTAAGTTATTTGTGCATTTCAAGGTAAATTGTTAATATTTTTGGTAATCTATGTTATACCATCAGCCAATTTTTTCAAATAAAATGTCACCAAGTACAACAATATGCAGCCAATAGCGGGAAAACTATTCTTGTGCAACAAGCAGTGAAGTATCTCCAAAAGCATAGTCTAATACAAAAGTACCCAAAAGACTATGGTTTTCCCCCTAAAATGGCAAAGCAAACATAGTGAATCTGCAAGACAGTATTTAGATTTGCACTCGTGTGAATTTTTGTGGTTGTCTGAATAACATTAGATCTTCCATTTATTTTAAGTATATGTGTTTTTTATATAAAAAATTCTACATTACTTCTCAATTCTGGCCAGTTTATTTGTCAATGGGCTAATGTGTAGAATTTTTTTTGTGCTGGTGCAGAGATGATGATAGCATTTGATGTTTTTGATTTGTAGATGTCTTTTGATTATACATTATTGGTTGACTGTATAATACATAAGTACTATATTTGCAGTACATTTCTTGATAATATACAGATCACAATCTTCAACTTAATTTTCAGTTTCTGGATTCAATAATATCCTTTTTTGTCCTTTAATATTTATTCTAAATATTTTCATCTTTACTTTCTGTACCTTAGAATTTGAATTTATTTGTTGTGTTTCATGAACCATTTTGATATCCTTTTTCACCCACTTCACTTTCAGATAATTCCTCTTCAATAAATTCCAATCGTTCTTCATTTGTTATTTACTTTTACTAATACTCACAAACATCTTGAGTTTCTTTGAATTTTTAAAATAAAAGTTATTTCACTAATAAAAAAAACTGCTAATAAAATATTACCATAACTTGCAACATTTAAACAAAATATACAAAATAATACAGTAAATCCTGAATATAATAAATTCTTGATTGTACCCAATTTGAGCCAGTGATGTAGTGAATTTTATATTTTATTTCTTTGCAATAACCAACTTGTTTTATCACGTATACTATTTGAAACATTAATATTCAAATTCTCCAAATGGTTTACATATAACCATTGTTCCAAATCTAGAGTATAACAAACTCAGATTCAGCGGATAATAAATTAGTTCTTGGAACATCTAAATATTTTTTTTTATTATAATTTTTTTCATACAATAGCAGAAATGTGTGATGCAACTGGTTTAGCGCATAATCATTCATACAAATATGTATTTCATATAACTACTTCTTCAAGTCAAATTACCCATTGTGGTAGATAAGTCAAATTACATATGTTTCTTTGTAAAAATAACAAGAACAGAATGAATAT
This sequence comes from Trichonephila clavata, assembly GCA_019973975.1. Classification (NCBI taxonomy): domain Eukaryota; kingdom Metazoa; phylum Arthropoda; class Arachnida; order Araneae; family Nephilidae; genus Trichonephila; species Trichonephila clavata. The sequence goes on from BMAO01012314.1 coordinate 167,576, forward strand.
TGAAAAATATATTTGATATATTTTTTAATAAACTTAGTAAAAATTCAAAAGGCTGATTGATAATATTGTTTCCTTGAACCTTTGACTCGTCATGGTAGGTGTAGCATTACATTCATATTATTTATTTTAGCAAGGTTTATATCTTTGTAATTATTCTGTTAACTTTTTTTATAACTTCAAAAAATAATTTTTTATATAATTGTATTTTTTAAATTGTTTAATGAAGATGTTTCAGTATGCTAAATAATTAAATGAAAATGTTTCTATTTTTTTTTCCATTTGTTTTTCTAATTATCAGGCTAATACTTTATTTTAAATTATATATATATATATATTCTTAAATTATATTTTTGTTTGTATTTCAGTTGAAAATGACATGCTTACATTTATTCATGCAACATATAGTACCAACATATCACAAGCAACTAATGAATTCGTAAAAAATATGAAAAAAAAATGTTTCTTCAAAAAAAAAAGTACAATAAACATTAGTTTAGCTGTACTTTATGAGGTCAATAAGATATCACTTTTCAAAAGTACATAATTTGAGAAAAATGTATCACAATTAAATTAATACTCAAGTTGTGAATATGGAAAGGAAACTTCACATTAAAAAACAGTAATTTTTAAATGGAGACTAAATTTTCTGTCTTTCAAAAGATGCTAGGAAATTACTATGTTGTTTGTCTACAAAATGCTATCTATGTTATGTCTACAAAAATTAAGTAGAAACCCAGGTAAACTGATTAAGAATGTTCTCTTTTAGCTGGTTGGTATTTCTTCCTATCACCTGATAGAGAGTTAATGAGAGTTTCAAATATTATTTAAACCAAAAAAATTATATATATTTGAAGTATAAGTATTTGAATTTGAACTTTGTATCGAAAAGCAACCATGATAATTGAATATGAAATCACTACTGCAAAGTACAACTGCTGACTTAAGTTACAATATATGAGCTGTTAGTATGTAGTAATTTACTCAAAGACACCACTTTCATTTTTTATAATTTATTACACATCCTGAAATTCACATGATTTACAATTGTTTCAAGTATACAGTTATAGCTGGTTTCATATTCTATATGACATCTTCAAGTTAGAATCCTACTTCTGTCTAAGAATAAATTCATATTGTCTATTTTGAATACTGCCCAAAGAAAATGTTTTGATCATTTAAGCAAATGTATTTTGTGTGTAGCATTTTTTATATGTAAAATCTAGCTATATATATTATAATAAATGATTTTTTAAAAAAAATAATTATATTTCAATTTATTGTGAAAAGTCAATTATGCATCTTTGAATCCCAGAATTTAAATTATAGTATCAAACATTGTGTAAGGTTAGAAAGTATTTTTTTCATCACATATTTTTTTATTACATGACTAAAATAAGATTTGTATTTTAATATCAGATCCTCCTAAAGAAGACGGAGGCCGCCCTGTTACAGAATATGATCTTGAAATGGATTCTGGTGAAGGTATAACACTTTAGTGAATCAGTATTGGTTGTTTTTTATTTTACCTTACAGGTCTATATTCAATTTATTGTTCTTTGTTTGGAATTTTAAAGGTTTTAAATCTATTTATATCGGAAAGGAATTGGAACATGTTTGTGAGAAACTGCTACCAGGAAAGTCATACTCATTTCGAGTGTCATGTAGCAGCCTTGGAGGTAAAAGTGATGTGAGTATATCTGATGTCATTGTAAAAACTGTGATTTAAAATGTTACGTTGTTTCATAAGGCAAAAGCTGAAATCCATTTATTTCAGGCCTGCTTACCTAAAGAACAATACTGCATCAAAACCAAAAACTAAAAATTTAAAGTTAAAACATGACAAGACCAAAAGCTAAAAAACAAGCAAATGTTACAAAGTTAAAGTTGCAAAAATCGAAAACTCAAAAATATGGAGGGAATGTAATCTTGCATTTGAGACTCAAATCTTCTGACCGTCCGATGCAGCAGGCAAACAACACCTCTGTTGTAATTTGGGGTCAAGGTCTAGACTGATGAGCATGTGTCGTTTATTCATAGTGTCTATTTTGCAAATAAGCCATAGGCTGTGTGTTTTTCAGTATGTCTATTCTGTTGAATTGTTCAGCAAAACAATCTTGCCTTGTTTTTAATCTGATATTAGTTACAGCCTTTTTACGTAGGCTATGACTAAACTCTATTTAATCATTCTTAACGTTCTCCCAGATTCTACTTTTCAATATAATTGATAATTTTGTGTCGCTTGTCAACATAATACTTGCTTGAATACTTCTAAGGCAGTGGTTCTTAAAATGCAGTCCTCAGACCGCTTGGGGTCCCCAGTACCTTTCTAGGGGGTCTGTGAAGATTTCTTATTTTATGTTAAGGTCCATTCTTTTAAAGACCCTGAAATGCCTCTTGGAAAAATTGAAAGATGTACCAAGGGAATGGGACCCCATTTCAATGAATATCTCTGTTCCTTTCTTTGCTAATAAATCTACTTTTCATTACCTTTCATGGGATGCTATTGACAAGTATTATATTATTTTACCATTCATTTTAATTCCCTAATATCCTGCTTTATTTTTGTCTTGAGAGGAAGCTCAGAGCAATGGTGAAGAGCTACTACTTCTATGGTTGATTCAGAATCAACAAGAATGATGGCCTTTGTAAAGATGGTGAATTAAAAAATTTATAATATAAATTAGATAAAATTTCAATTTATACCTTTTTAAAAGATCTTGTTAGCTTTTGAATGAAAATTTATTAATTGTATATTCAAAGGAAAGGAACAAAAAAGAAGTTTTATTAAATTAATTTTAATAACTTGTTTTTTAAAAAAAACAGCTGTTGTAATGAAGCAGTTGCATAAAACAGACTTCAGAAAAATTTATTCCTAAATTCTATTAGAGTTATGTGCAAGTTTTTCATTTTTTTAATTCATGATACAGGTATGGATTTGATAATATATTACACATTTAAGATTAAAGTGTCATGTTATAGTAAATATATTAAATCAAAATTTATTTTAGTTTTAACAAATCACAATAAGGTTTGGATTAAATGTGTACTTTTGGTTGTACATATGTTTCATTAAGAAATACATTGTCTAGCTGAATGCTTTTCTAGCATTCATTTATATTGTATTTCATAATAAAAATTTGTCTGCATGTTTGTCGGTATGGATTTATATTTCAATGACTGCATTATAAATTGGTAGTAAAAATTCTAATATATTTTTTAATCTTTCAAAGTATACACTCATAGGATTTTTTTTATAGGTATTAGAATACTTCACTTTAAATATTAATTTTTTTTATATAATTCAGCGCAGAAGAAATGTTATGGCTGTGTTTTAAAGCTTGTGGAGCATTATTCTAACATTTTCATTAAATCCAGCTATGTATGTACTTTATATGCAAACATGTAAATACAGATTTTTATAAGTACTCATCATTATAGATTTATAAAATCTGTATTTATATAATTAGTGCATGCTGATACAGCATATATATAGTGATAGTTAAAATTGTATGGACTTTCAAGTTTTTATACCTTTTTATGTGAAAAGAAAAAGTTCAGTGTAAATATTTATATAGCATTTTTTAAAAATTAAGTTTAATGCTGAATTAAGAAAATAAAAGAAATTTAAGTATCGTTTTTAATGCTTAAAAAATTACTTCAACTACTTCGCAAAAGGATATGCAAGGCGAATGAACTTGTATACTAATCATAATATATTATACAATCAAAAATACTATTTCATTTTTCATTCAGTATATTTTGTGGATAAATGTAGTTTTTTGTGCAATGTCAATTGAATTGCTGGTTTTGATATTTTTTTTTTGAATGTTATTTCCATTTAAATTATAAATTAGTATTTCATTTATTTTATTATAAATAATAATTGGGAGGAATAAAAAAAAAGGATGCAATTGGATGTCCTCAGAAAGACTTAGTGTTGCTGTATTTTGTAAAAATGGTGTTTCAGACACTAATTGCAAGGCAGAATATATAGGCAGGGTTGAAATATAACTTCTGGTGTTAATTTTGTCAACAGGAATAAGGAAACAAAATTAGTAAAAAGAAAATAACTCTTCAGAAGGAAGATTGTTATTAATGACAAAAATATAGTCTTGGGGTTTATTAAAAACTTGCTTTCTAGAGCGGTTGATACACATTAAATCTGAAAATTCAATGTCCAAACTTTGACATGTAGTGGAAATTTAGAAAAGGTGCCAAATCTCTGATGTCACATCCTCATTGATTTTCTGCTGTTGAAAGTTATGAGGTCTTTTGCCAATATCCCCTTAGTTGCTTTGAAGTGCAAATGTGCAACAATAATGAATCAGATAAAAGGATAAAAAAAATGGCATAAAGGTATAACACGTTATATGAAGTTTTCAAAAATAATGTGTGTGTGTGAGAGTTTAAAAAAATAATATATGTGTGAAATAACATTGTGTATGTGTATATATATTACATGTGATATACATGTAAGTCATCCTGAAAGTAATACAAATGAAGCATATCAACTCAACTCTATGTAAAATCACAATGTTGTCACTATAGCTGTCAAGGCATTTATTGTAACATTGGATTAATTTTTTAATTCAAGTGTTATATTTTTTTGCTGCCAAAAATTTTAGCCAGGATGTCTCTTCTTGTTTGAGCTCTATTATGGAAGAGATTCATCTGGTTTTTCTAAATTGCATCTTTCAATTTTGCTTCAACTCATCCATAGCATGTGATGGCTTCTCACTCTTATGATCATGTACATACTGACTCTTCCTTGATTAAACATTAAGCTCTATTTTTTTCTCACTGAAGCCTCATTCATTACAATATCACCATAAACATCTCATACTTGCCCTTAAGTTTTGATTGGCTGAAAATTTTGTGCATTCAAATAATGAATGACACTTCAAATTTGGCAGGATTTTGGATTGTCATTACCATAGGTTAAAGAACACAGATTACAATTATTCATCAAATAAATTTTGAATTGCTCTGAAGCAAGAGAAGGAGGTAAGGGGCACACATGCATTTGTGGTGGTGGGGGATTGATACCAGTTGTGGTGTGCGATTATTCTTTACTTTCTAGATGGCCTTCATAATTTAAGTTATAATATAAGCATAGACACAAATTTTATATCTGAAACTGCTTGTTATATTGCTAATTGAAAGCATTCATGTTTTTTTCCTGAAAATAATTTTTTTTAAAAAAAATTGCTTAGTATTCAGATGTAGGCTGTGCTGTTACTTTACCAGTTGTTCCAGCAAAATGTGAACCTCCCAAGTTGCATGGAAAACCTAAAGCTATCTCTGTTCATCTGAAATGGAGTATGTATATATATATAGCTTTAATTATAATCTGTAAATTCCTGTTTGTTTTAACTTTTAAAAAAAAACTTATTGGGTAGTTATTCACTGAAATCTCTTTAGTATTTTGAAATAATTGATTACAATTTTAAAATAAATATGTTCATTAGAGTTCATTGTGATGTAATATCTTTTTGCCTCTCTGAACATCCTTTTCTCAGAAATAAAGAATCTCAACTAGGATTATTGTTCGTATATTGCTTAAACTATCAATTAAAAATTTTCCTTTAAAAGTGCTATTTTTTATTTTAATTAAAATTAATCTTAATTAATGTTAAGATTTTATCTGATTGTGGTGTTTTATATTAAATCTACAGCCAATCCAGATTATGATGGTGGTAGTGAAGTTTTAGGTTTTGAAGTGGAAGTGTTTCATCCAGATGAAACTTCAAGAATAGCATATAAAGGAATGAATACAGATTGTGTTGTGGCAGGTCTGTTACCTGGTCGCCAATACAAGTTTACAGTTAGAGCCTTCAATAAAATTGGGGTAAGATTAATTATAAATTTGAAGCATATACTTTCTTTTTTTTCCAATTGTAATGATAATTACAAATCTTGGATAGATTTTAAAGGTAAAATAATCTAAAGCTATTATTTTAAGTGTATTTAATATTCTAAATCATGAATAATCAATTAACATAAAAGTAAATGATATCAAATGACTCTTTGTTAAAAAACAGGGTTTAGTATCTTGTAAATCCTGGATGCATTGAGTTTGTGATACATTTAATATGTATCATCATAAGAGATGTTACATATTATTTGTCAACTGTAGTCTTCTGTTGACATAGTATCTATATACTAGACCACTTTATAATACTTCATATGTTCCTGACTTTTAATATGTTACCTGTGGTATTAAATTGGTTGGTTTAGCTATATTTAAATATTATTGGGGGCTGTTGTAATGTAATGCATTTGTTTTTATGAACTTAAATGTATTGTAATAAATTTGGTTTTCATTGCTTGTAAAAACATTAAAACAACATATACCATAAATTCTGACATATAACACCCACTTCTGTATAGCATGCACCTATACTTTCAACCCGCAATTTTTAGTTTTTAGGTATATTCGCTGTATAATGTGTACCCTCTTTTTTACAAAGAAACCTGAAATGTACATGTGCAATGCTCTTATGTTTTGAAGTTATTTATTCTAGTTATTATTTCAAGCTTTAGAAAAATGTAGTATACTTCTAGAACTACAACTCTATAAGTTCATAAGGAATGTGTCATTTCTTCTAAATAAACAGTATTTCCATATATGTAAAAGTATAAAATTTTTCTATGTTTATCTTTTTAATTACTTTTAAAGCTCTATTTTTTATACTCAGCGTATAACATGCACCCATAAATTTTGATCTTATTTTTTGTTAAAAGTGCGCATTATATGCCAGATTTTATGGTATATATTTACATTTTTGTCCTATTTTATTGTTGCAATGTAATTTTATATTTAATTTTCAACCATGTTTAAATTTGTATAAATTTACACGAACATTTTTTAAATATGAATGTACATTTTTTATATTGTTTGTGTATTTTTGTACAGAATTATGCTTAGCACATTAAATTATTGCCTAGATAGCATGCATTTTTTCTTCATGTTTTCTATTTCTATAAAAATAATATTATTTTTTATATTTTTTTTCTCATTGTAACAAGTGAGAATATTATTTGTCTCTTTTCTCTCATACAAAAATTTATTATAGTTGGACGAGTTTTTATTTATTTTAGAAGAGTATTTAATGATCATGATCCAAATATAAGTTTATTATGAACTGTTTAAATTTAAAACTTAGTGTGTTTGTTAAAAATACTCAAACATAATATTTTGTTTCTTTATATAATTCAAAATGGACATTCTTTGTATAATATTGGATATTATTTCAGAATGGGCAATGGTCTGAACCCTTTGAAGTAACCAGTGGCGCTGGAGTACCTGAATCTCCTACAATTACTCAAATTGTACCTCGTTCTCCTCACTGTGTGTGTGCTACCTGGGCTGAGCCCTTTAATAATGGTGCCATCATTACTGAATATCGTCTTGAGTCTAAAATGAATGACAAAGAATTTGAAGTAGTAAGCATTATTTGCATCTGTATACCATCCATATCTTTTTTTTCTTTCCTTAAAATCATGGAAATCAATCTTGTTTTATATGGTTATGTATGAAACACATGCATCTGAATTGTAAAATAAAATAATATTCAAACAGTACTTTTTAGTTCTCTTCTAATTCTTGAAGTATTAATAAATTTAAAAAAAATAAAAAAGAATGTGGAAAGCCACACGACAGAAGTGAAACTTCTTTGGCGACATTGGTCATAAATGCAAGAATAGATCTAATTATATTAAATTGCTGAGATAACTTTAATCAAATAAAATTTAAACTTCATTATTGTATGAAAATATTTTTATTCAATTTTCTGCATCCTCATTTTCCAAGAAAGACATAATAGGTTTGTGGTAACTAAAGTAGGATATAAAAATCCTCGATTGTAGACAATCAAGAAAATGTGAGAAATCTGCATCAATCATGGTTCTGTATATTGTTTTTCCTTTTCTAGAATCAGTATTCATTGTCAAATTCAGTGTCCGTTTCAAGAATTCAATGAGTGGCTTTGCTTCTTCTGAAGCAAAATTAACATTAAAGTCTCCAGTTAAGATAATCAGCTTTTAACCATCATCGGATCCAATGATTGTAGCAGCCTCTGATGTGTACATCACTAAAACTTTATGGATAAAGATGATAAAAGCTGCGACTGAACTACCTGGTGATATATAGACTTTCGCCTGGAATTGCTGCTAGTTTTTTCTTTTATTCACGAAACTCTTTTCCTCTTTTTGCATTTGTTCTAGTCTATCTGACCAGAAATTATTTTGATTCAATGGAAATAAAAATTAATAATATAAACTTAATGCATCAGTAACAGAAGTCACTGTGTTTGTTAACAAGACACTGTCTGTAGAGATTATGGCGCGAACGTTAGTGACATATGTATACACAATTCCCCAGACGCTCCCGTAACGGGAAGAACCATATAATGGTAATATTTTGGGCATGTTTATTACGTAAAAACTACGAATATACGCCACGTGAGTTCGTTACAAGAGTAGCAAGGGTACTTAAAATGTCACCAATATCTAAGCGCCTTTCGTCCACAGCAGCAATATATACGTATGATGCACAATTCCCCATTAGCAATCGTCTAACTTTTTCACGGATATGATGCAAGTCAAGTGGTGTACTGCTCTCTTTTCCTCCCGCTCGCTATCTCCTCACTATGGCGACGTTTCGGGTGGAAGGGGGATATCACTACTTCTGTTTGCTTTTCACTGTTATGCAGAACTGGGTAAATTTCCCATTCACTTCCAAAGAAGTTTCACTTCAAAAAAAGTTTTAAGGTTAAATTTGTCCAAGTATTAACATTTTTTCATTTAACTCTATGCCTAATTCATATCTTATTTATTATTTTTTTAAAGAAATCATTGGTAGTATGTATAATGAAATTATTTGTATATAATTTTATGCTAATGAAATGAGCATAAGTTTTTTAAGTCTTAACTGGACTTCTTTAGTATCTTGCTTAATTTTGTTCATTCACTTTCATATATCAGATAAAAAATGAACAACTTCAGGTTGTATATTTATGGTTGTTTAAATACTCGATTGAAGGAACTTACTTTGTAATATTTAAGTAGTAGTTTAATGTGTGTTCTGTAATTTTCTGGTATATGTATTGTACAGTAAAAAAACAGCTCTTAAATACATAAAGTTTATCACACTTATAGATTTAGCATGAAGAAAAAAATGCAATTTGGTTTAACAATATCCAAATTGAAAAATATTGTCACAAATAGATTCAAAAGATATCAGTATCAAATGATATTCTCCTAAATGGATTTTATGTAATTTATTTTTAATTTAAATTTATTTTTCATTAGTATTAAATTAATTGTAGTAAATCATTATTTTTATTAATATTCAATAGTTTAATTATTTTGTTTTGATTAGTAATTTTAAATGTAACTTTATTAAATTTCTTGCATTAAAATAAGTTTTCATGTGAAATATTTTATTTTATAATTATTCAATTAACTAATACTTAAAAATTTTTTATCTGCTTACAGATATTTTTCCTCTTCTATATCCTTTTGAATGGTTCCTAAATCACGAGCTGTTGTATTATGGTACTAGTTTTGTAAATGTCAAGTTAATTGATTCAGTTTGTTAAAAAGTGAAAGTATTTTTTTTGTTTAATTTTAAGTGTGTTTGGCAAATGAATAAGGAATAAAATTACTTTATTTTTATAAATGTTTTCACTTTCTAAATTACTTTCTTGTTTAGGTTTACTCTGGACCCTTATGTACCGCTGAAGTGAAGTCATTGATTCCTGCCACTGTTTATCTTTTTCAAGTACAGGTGTGTACATTTCCTTTATCAATATGTATATATATTATGACTAATGAATCCAGTGATGAATTACACATGTTAATTACATCAACCATTTATCATTACTAATTAGTTAGGTCAGAGGGATTAATCATGCAGAACTTTTATGTATCTATATGCTATGATAATGAATTTGTTGCTGTAAACAATATTTAATTAAAAAAATTCTTGGAAAAAATTTTCATTTAAAAAAATGTTTCATCATATCTGTTTATGAAAAATGATAATATTGTTAAATTTTAAAAATTATTTATGATATATAAACTTGTTGAAAAATTCTCATTTATTAAACTTTGGCGAGTTATTTATAGTAAATAATGTGGTAAAACATCTTTAAATTATTTACTTTAACTGCATTTAACTGGATTGTCTTATTGACCATAACACATATGTCATATGGCAATTAAATAACTGGACTAGTCTTAAAAATTAGTTTTATTGAAAGCACTGTACAAATTCCTTTTAATATCCTTCAACATACTCCCCTTCTGTATCAATACATAGCTGCATACGAGTTTTCCACCATTTAAAGCAGTGCTGCAGCTTATTAGGTATCACCATCTTCACTAAGTCTGCCGTTTTTGCCTTCACCTCTTCTACAGAGTGAAAATATGTTCCCATCAATGTATTTTTCACTTTTAAGATACAGGTAGAAATCATATGGTGCAAGATTTGGCGAGTATGGTAGATCCTCCAGCACAGTAATGTGTTTGTCCTCCAAGAACTGTTTTATAAAGAGCGCAATGTGCATTGGAACATTGTTTTGGTGCAAAATCCACGTGTTGTTCTGCAGATCTGGCCTTTTTTTCCTCGCTCTTTTTCTAAACTTTCTCAGGACCTCAATGTAGGACTGCTGTTTTATCATTTTGGCCTCCAGGTACCTATTCAATCATAATGATGCCATTAATATCGAACAAAAATTTTGAGCATGACTAGTTCTTGAAGTCGAAGATTGACCAGAAGGTTCATCTTCAACAACCTCCCAATCTTTGGAAAATTGTTTGTACCATTAAAAAAATTTTGACTTTGTGATGTATGATTATCTCTAAACACCCCTTTTAACAATTTGAAACATTCAATTGGAGTTTTTTTTTAACTTTCACCAGGAATTTCAAATTTATGTGCAGCTTGGTTTTTAAGTTTATCATGATCCTGACACTTCGACACAACATCTTACTCAAATGAGGATGAAAAACAAACTGAACTAGATAGAGGGAAGGATCAAAGTCAAATATATTCCATTCCCACTCCTTCACACTAGCCCTAATGGCTAGGGCATGCATAATCCGGGAATTTGTCGCATCTTGACATACATATTTTAACACTAAAAGGCATGCCCTTTCATGGTATTACTGCTGGAGTCACTTTGATTCCTGCCTACTTTAAAAGAGATAGCAGTTTTCAAAATTCTCAGAAATGAGTAAATGAGTTCTAGAAAATTTGCATTTATATTCAATTCATACATTTTTTTTTTTACAAATAAGAGAAAAATACTTAAATTTTCTGTTTTAAGAAATTGGGCAGGGGGAGGATATTCAACTAACACAGAATATTTCTAAGCTTATTTTTTTGAGAGATGGGTTTTACAGATATTTTCAATCTTGGCCAAGCACTTACCACTGATCATTTTATTCAATTCTTGAAAGTCATATTGCATTTGTAAAATTTTGCTTAATACTTCATCTTTACGACTCTTGTTTCTAATGACTGAACCATGGAATTTAAAATTTTTTTGCAGATATTTAATGCAATTCATCTTATAGCCAGATATTTAATACTTTTTAGTCCCATAAAAAACATAGTACATTAAAAATAATGTACAACATTCATTACAGAACACAGGAAACACACAGGAAGAATCTTGAAAAAGGGTACTTCCCTCAAATGTGTGTAGAATGCCATCTCACTGTTCAGTTAGTTTATCTTCCTCCTGGTTCAACATCCTCCACTATATTTCTAAATACAATCTTGATGATGTGGTGTAGTAACAATGGACACAATTTAATTTTCTCTACTGCAGTTTTTCTTGAAGTTAATGAGTGTTTTTGAAGGGTACTACAGGAGATTGGGTTTCTGGGATGTTCTGGATGGGTGTTAGACCTGATGCATAATAGTAGCAGGTAGTGGGGATCTGTTGAGTAGCATATGTAGGCTCCATTTTTTCTAGGTATCATTTCTGTACTTTTACTGTAGCTTGCTTTACTTAATGGCTGGAAGCTTTACCCAATATAAATCATTTAGTATATTATTAGGATCAGGTTTACATGATTTGACTGAATTTTTCTTTTCGATGATCTAGATTTTCCCCAATATTCTCTTTAATTTGTGATGTATCTTTCACAATGTTTTAAATAAGATGTAAAATCTGGTACAAAATTATCATTATGATTAACAGACTGTAGATCAGTACTTACTTTATCTGAAGTTCATAATTCTTTGGTGAAGGTTAAGTATGCTGCCATGTAGTCTGTAGTTTTATGTTTTGAAGTATTCATTGCAGACCTAATTGTTGGTAATTGTTCAGTACAGAATGTATGGTTGTTATTGACTTTCTACTGGATTTGCCTGTTGATGATAAATAAGAATGAGACTTTGATAGATATTTAAGGTATAAGTGTTGATATGTACACCAAAAAATTGAGTCCCATTGCCACTTCTAGAGGACAAGGTAATCTATATCTTATGCACATGTCATTTAGCAGTGATAAGGCAGATTTTTTAGCAGTAATTTGCTTTAATAGGAATACCTACCCCTTTTGCTGTGTAATCTTCAACCATGAAGTTTCACTTCATGCCTTTATTTATTTTTGGTAATGGCTTGGCAGTGTTCTTATTTTAGGTAAAATAAATCGTGCATAATCAGGAATAGATATTTGATACTTTTTAGTTCCACAAAACAGAAAACACAAAACATACATCATTCATTACAGAATACAGGAATAGAATACAATGTTTAAAAATAACTGCATCGGTCACATCATTATATATTCTGATAGACTTTCATCTAAAGGCTGTTTCTTACTTTTACTTAAATAAAAGAAAGTGTTCAGCAAGTATCTTATTCCAAAATCTACAGCAAGAGCTAAAACTTTTGACTATATTTTTCGAAATTGGGAGGTATGGATACAACAGAGCAACAAGTTTTATTTAAAAATGCAGCATTCAGTGCATCTTCATTTGCTGTAAAGTAATAAAATAATTTTCCATAATAAATTTACTTTCCTCTTTATTTTCTGGTAAATCATCAGATTCATTTTTTGAAAGTTGTTGTAAAAGTTTCTAATTCAGCTAATGTCAAGTTTTTTCTCCATGTAATATTGAACTTTTTTCAACAAAAAACCAGAACCCAATTGCTTAGTATTATGAAAAAAAAAGACTGATGAGAACTAAAATAAAATGGTAGTCTCAAAGGATAAGGAAATTACTCAAAGGAATTTTGTGAGCTGCAAGCAATCTTCTTAGCAAGTGTATAGAACAGATTATCATTTTTGGTGACAATGGAAGGGTAGGGGGGGGAGAAAAATTATACCTTTTTCACAACTGTGAAAAAGCTGTTGAATATATTGAGATCATGAGAAATTAATATTATCAGAATTTTTCTTACCCTGTCAAATCGTTTCAATTCCACAGGATATTAAGGCTATTGTGGCGGAATCTAAATAAGCCAGTAACAGCCTCCGGACAGGAGTGATCACTTTTGTCTAGCGGTAAGTTACGCGCTTACGAATCGGAAGGTACCGAGTTCAAACCACCGATATTGGTGACCTCGGCTGAAAAGAAAAACGCAAAATCTTCTGATGTGTCATGGCACCATCTACCTGCAAGCAAAGTCGTCGGACCCTCTCGACGCAGCAAAGTCGTCGGACCCTCTCGGCGCAGCAAAGTCGTCGGACCCACTCGGCGCAGCAAAGTCGTCGGACCCACTCGGCGCAGCAAAGTCGTCGGACCACTCGCGCAGCAAAGTCGTCGCACCACTCGCGCAGCAAAGTCGTCGACCCACTCGGCGCAGCAAAGTCGTCGCACCACTCGGCGCAGCAAATCGTCGACCACTCGGCGCAGCAAAGTCGTCGGACCCTCTCGGCGCAGCAAAGTCGTCGGACCCACTCGGCGCAGCAAAGTCGTCGAACCCACTCGGCGCAGCAAAGTCGTCAGACTCACTTGACGCAATAGTAGCAACTCCCACGCTCGAAATAACAACAAATATCTCGTTCGTTCGCCTATCCACCGACTCACTGGTGGGGGAGTACTGTGGCAGAATCTAAATAAGCCAGTAACAGCCTCCGGACAGGAGTGATCACTTTTGTCTAGCGGTAAGTTACGCGCTTACGAATCGGAAGGTACCGAGTTCAAACCTCCGATACTATTACCTCCTAATTAATTTACAAAATGAACAAATCACTTTTAATTTTCTACATAAATAGTTGCTTAAAGAATAATAAGATTCAGTGAAGGAAAATAAGAAGAATCAAAATTTGTGAGGAATGTGTTTTTTAGGTAATTTTTGGAATTGAAAGGACTCCTTTGAACATTTTATTACTAAAAAAGGGGTAAAAACATGAGCATGATGTAAAAAGTATATTTCTACTTTATTCACCAAGTTCAGTTTAATGCAACAGATATGATAAATTAATTTTTATGTACTAAGTTAAGTCATTAAGTTTTTTTATGATGTAAAAATATTAAAAGAACAAAGTACCAGTTTGAAATATCATCTTGTTACTTGACTTCAATTTAAAATTGTAAATTATGTGTTTTGTACCAACATGCTTAGTGATGTTAATTGAAACCAAATAAAAACTTATTGAATATTTAGAAGTTTTGTTTGGTTTTCAAATGATAATAGGGTTCTATTTTAAGGCTGCTTAATACAGTATTGTTTTCCATAAACATTAACAATGTGCTGATTAACTATTATAAGTTTTGAAGATAGCATTTAAAAATATGGTCAGTAAGTAACTTTGTCTTCAAGGCCTTAAATTCTGCTGGAGCTGGTCCTTTCAGCGAACCTGTATCTTGTCAGACTCCACCTTCTTCTCCAGGAGCTGTTTCTACTGCCAACATTAAAACTATTGTTGGAGCATCCACTATTGCCTTGTCATGGAAAGAACCAAACAATCATGGCTCTCCTATCCTCAGTTACAATATTGAGATTGGAGATGCTCTGCATACAACTGATGGAGACAATCCAGAAATATGCATTGAAGGTTTAGTTCCAGAAACAACATACAAGTAATTTATTCTTCCTTCATAATTATAAATCATAAAAGAAAGTTTTTAAAGTATGTTAAGTCCTTGTAACAAAATATACATGATTTGTTGGTGTTTCAGTTGCTTTATTTTTTAAATTGCTATAGCTAAGCGTAGTTGAATAAATCAAATTATGATTCATGTGTCAAAAATAATTGGGTAAACTATTATGAATTTAGGAAAATTATACTATTTATTTGTAAATGAAATTTATCTTTATGAGAAACAGATTTGTTAGCAAATGACAAATGAATTTTTTAATGTTTGTATCATCACGAAAAATGTGAAGTATGTTCTATGCTTGTTTTATAATCAAATTCAAAATTTGATGGCTGTAACTGAAAATAAATACTCATACTTTACCTATGCTGTCAATTTTAGTAATAATGAGATTTATCTTTTTCTTTATCTAATTGTTTTTAAAGTTACATTTTGGTAGTATGAAGGAATATTTTTTTTTATTTAAATAGTCTTAATGATGATTCAGACTTTGTTTTCATCACTAATCTCTTTAAAATTTTTGATACTTTCAAAATTTTATTTAAATTTGAATACTGATTTAAAAATTAGTTTCATCTTCAGTTTTACTGCTTATATATAAGATTGTGTGTGTCCTGTTTCTTTTGAATTTAGTTAAATTAAATAATATTGTGAAATAGGATTTATTTTTAGAAATGTATGTGATTCTCTAATTCAATTTTCGTGAGAGGGATTTTCTTTAATTCATTATGATCCTGAACTTTCCAAGACATTACGCAATACTTTATTTTTTAATTTACCTGCTTAGTATAAAATATAATTGTAACTGCAGTTTTAACAGCTTTTTCTCTCTAATGGGGCTGCAGATTGGTATTTTTATCTTTATAGACCCCAGTAGCTGGTATAACTTTTTCATGCATCATCATATAGATGATACCATTTACCTCAAATAATTTTGATGCCCTGTTTCCTCCCCAGAGGAAGGCACTTGGGCTCTGACTATGCAAAATTGTACTTAGGAATTTAATTTTGCCAAGAGTACCCAAGCAAAACGAGTACTCAAGAAATTTTTTACATGTTGCATAATAGTATGACTTGAATGCTGTCGATTTTCTGCATCATGAGAGGAAATCCACAAACTTGGGCTAGGGTCAAACCTGCAACCTTAGGTGCAGAAGGACAATGACAAAACCAAATATGCCACCCAGCTCTCATTTAAACAGTCTTTTTTGTCAAGTTTTGGAAAGGAATGATGCAATATTGCATCAGCCACCAGATGTGGAGGTTCTTTGGATTGAGGAGAGGAATGCTTTTGTCGGTTGTAAGCTTTCTGTGCATGTTTTTTTACTGTTTTTATGTAACTCTCGTTTGTGTAATAATATTTAGTCAAAAATTATAAGTAAAGTCAGAACTCAAATCAAAATGTCTGATAATCAATACTTCCAAGGTAAATTGCAACAAACTTAATGTGTTTGGAAGTGAAATGTTTTTATGTATATAAAGTACTTATAGTTCTCTATTGATCGAAAAATTGAAGTTACAAGTTTAAATATTTTTTATATTACCATGATTTGAATATACAATTATTTTTTCATGTATTAAAATTTAGCATGCAGTATAATAGATGTTATGAAGCCCTGTGGCTGAGTTGCAGCATATCACTTGGCTGCGATAGCCAAGTGGTCAAGGTATCAGATTGTGGCTGGCATGTCATGAGTACCACTAAAGACCCTCGTGTAGGGGAGCGATGTACGTTAAATCTGTCGAGAGCTCACACGTCCTCCAGTTGGTGTGGTAGTTAGGAGAGGGGGTGCCTGCTCAAGTGTCGTCCTTGTCACTTGACCATGGTTCAAAATTAGGAGGTCCATCGCCAAAAGCCTTTATGTAGCTGAATAGTGTGACATTAATATTCACTCATTCATGCAGTGTATCAGGCTTCCATGCCACCAGTCTTGGGCTCAAAACCTGGGCTGGGTAAGGTTGACTCAGCCTTTCATTCCTTAAGTGGGTTGATAAATGAGTACCAAGCTTGCTTGGAAACTAAACTCTGAGGGTTTCATGTCAGACTGACCACATGACCCGAACGTCTGCTCATGCCCTTCAGCGCCCATGGTCACGCAAACCGAAACAGGCACAGTAGGCCTTGGCTCTCATGAGTTGTTGTGCCACGGAGTTTAGTATAATAGATATTTAACAAGTAACTTGATCTCTTGTGAAGAAAATGTAATTGATTGAAATTGAAGATTTTTCTCTTTATTTTATTATCTTCCAGTTTTAAATTTCACTAACAAAAAGTACTTCAAGCTGTAAAAATTTTGGTGGGATATCATTTAAATTATGTAATTTTATGTGTAGAAATATGGTTTATGAATAGAAGGTTGATGCATTTCTGAATATCTTATGTTGTGTATATTCTTAATATGTTCTTGAGTAGTTTTATTTAAATTCACTAGCATTTGAAAAAAATATTACATTTTTATTAATATTGATTAATATTAAAAACAACAATTTATTTTATTAATATTGATTAATATTAAAAACAACAATTTATTTTATTAATATTGATTTTTGTAAATATTTCTTGAAAAATAAGACATTATAATGTTAACCAAAATTTATTTCGTATCTTTTCCATGCGATAATGAATTTTTAGAATTTTGTGTGAACTGTTACTAATCTTACTATTTTTTAATTATAGAGTTCGTATACAAGCTGTAAACAGTGTTGGACCTGGGTCTTTCAGCTCGAGTATTAAATTAGTTACTAGAGGCCTTCCTCCTCTTCCCCCTATTTTAGAATGTTGCAGTTCTTCATTCAACAGTTTACGCCTCAAATGGGGTGATGGTAAAAATTTAGATATGAAAAATTATACTTTGGAGATGGAGAGTCCTCAAAGTAAAAGGTGATTTATTGATGTTGCTTTTATATTCATTTTAATTTTGTCTTTTTGTGAAAATTTGTATTTAAAATGCTTAAGAATGTATGTCTTAAAATTTTATATTGAGGTTATATTTAAACTATCTTGAAAAGAATTAATGAAGATAATTTATTTTAAGATTTTTGAAAACTTAAGTATAGAAATGTTTAAACTAGGAAGAGTATTTTAGTAATGAATTATGATACAATACTATGAAAAATATAATCTTTGAAGTTGGATATTTATAAACTGTTGAAGGTGTGTGTGATTCATTTTGCAGTGAAAATTGTTCAAAATAAAATCTTTCATTATCATTTTGACAGCTTAAATGTTGCAAAAAGATGGGATTTAAAAAATAATAATAATTATTTGAGGATGGGACCATGGAAACTGACGAGATCATTAATTTAATATTTATATTTTATATCTTTGTTAAAAAGGTTTTATGTTTCATATAATAATTTGCTGGTAATTTTTAGTAGTTCTTAAACTTCATCCAGAGATGAAACATTTTAATTACCTTGTACATTTTTAATAGATTAATTTACTAATCTGTGCATTCCATAAAATTTGAAATTGAAATATGAATGAATTTAGGCGTATTTATTTCCTGTTATTTCTATGAATGTTTTCATAAATTTGATGTTGAATCCTCCCACGTCATATTTCGTATTAATAAAAAACAAAATTTAAAAATTGTGTTTTGAAAAGAATATTTGTTTTATATACATCTTGAGTGTATTTTGATTTATAAATAACTTTTCGTTGATTATCTTAACTGTGTTTCTTTCAGATTCATTCCTGTTTATCATGGCCCTACCCACACTTTTAAACTAACAAAACTTCTAGAGCTGACTTCGTATAATTTTCGAATCTATGCATCCAATGAAGAAGGTGATGGACCTCTTTCTGAAATCTTCACTTTTACCACCCAACGTGCTCTTCCTCCTGCTCTTAAAGGTATTATTTTTACCATTATATATGTTTCATATTTCTAAACAAACATTTTAAGAATTGAATGATTTGGTTTTTTAAGGTTTTTCGTTTTTAAGAGCATTTTCTTTCCAGGATAGAATTTGAATATACAGAAGTTAAAATTCAAAATTTTAAGAAATTTTTGTTTTAACATTTCTATCATTTTGGTTCACAGGGGAAAGAAATTCCGATTTTCTGAACTACTATTGTGTTGTATGCTTAATATTTCTAAATTCATAGAAAGAGGTTGATGACTGAAATGTTGTAACAAAACACTTAATTTTGTTATTTTGCTGTGGAAACAAATGCAATTTTTAAAAAAATGTTAATTGCTTTAATTTATATGGCATTAATTATTACAGCATTATTAATTAAGTAGTAATTAATGAATAAACAGTTTTTCTTTTTCATTGTTTAAAAACAAAATGAGTTTTTTTTTGGATTGCATATTTTTTTAAAGGTCCTCTTCATTAAATGTAAAAGCCATTAAAACTAAAATCAGAACACATTATCAAAGAAAAATGGCCCATTTTTTCTGAAAATCTCCAGTGTTATAATTCAGATAAATTTTTTATGTAAAGTTAAAGCTCATTAAGTGTTGCGATATAGGTAATAAAATATGGAATACATTTTATACCAGATAAAAATGAGTTGTCTAATAAAATATGCTGTTCTCTCTGTACAGAATAGGAAAGCCAAAATACAATAATAATATTGTTGCACTTTTTTTTATTTAAAAAAATGTATTGATTTTGGGTCCTATTTATTAATGTTACTCAAATACATCCTTAAAGTTGAATATTGTTCTAAATTTTTGTGTTGAACTTTAATTAATTTTTAGAATGTATGTAATAGAAAGGTAAAATCTAGTTGAATTAAGAAATTAAAATACAATAAATTAAGTAAATGTATTGTATTATGCATGGTTTACAAACTATTAATTTAATCAATAGATTGAAAAAAAGGAGACCCCTCCCCCAAGAAATGATAAAACAGATATCCAATGGATTAAATTTCTTAATTTAGGTTTGAAACAGAATTGCTAAGTTAAATTGCTTGTATGGTGCAAACCTTCCTTCTGTTTTGCAATTGCTTGATAAAACTAGTAGATTTTCTCATAAAATTTGAAAAAAAAATTGAAGGGGGTGGGGATAAAACCAATAACAAGTAAATAAAAAAAATAATCCAAATAAAATGAGGAAAACTGTGCCAATACTCTTTTGAGCAAATTGTTATAAGAAAATACTTAAAACTAAGAACTTTAAATGCTTCACAAATAATAATACTTGTAAAAACTAAGTATTACACTAATTTCTAAACAAAATTTACTTTTGTAAATATATTGCATGGATAAAATTAATATTTACGTATAATTTCAACGTGTAAAGATCAGAATTTCTTTAAAAAAAAAATTGGTATACATATAATAATTTTTTTTTAAGTTAGAAGAAAAGGCAATGCCATTTGTAGTTTTAAAATGCATTAAAAATGAATCAAAATGTATTGTCTGCAGTACAGTTTGTGTTCCAGGTATATTATCTTCAAAGTTAGGACATTAATTAACTGGCTTTGGAAACTTATTGTTATGCGATGGATTTGGAAAAAATATATTTTTAGTGAATATAAAACATGTCCTAAAAAGTTCCCTATATTTCAATGCAAACTAAATTTTAAAAAATTCTTTGTTATTCATATTCAGTGTATTATTTGAAAAGTTTTTAATATTTAAAAAAATATCTATTTTGGATGTTAAATTTATCATCACATTGCTTAGAATAAATATTACATGTTTTTTGTGAATTGACGTATGCATTATTATTCCATTTCTTAATTTATTAATACAAAATTTAAAAGTCATGTCTTTTAATTTTATATATTACAAAACAATTTGTATTCTACTTATAATTTTGGGTCTAAAAATTCAACTTGAATTGATGTACATTTTATTTGTATAAGGTTTTAATATTTTGTACACAGTTATTAAACTGTGTTTAGGTTTAAATTTAATTTTTAGTGAGGTGGAGGAATTTTTTTTCAAAGTAGCAATATAAACTTGGAAGTTGAATTATTAATACAGTTCTGTTCATAAATTGTGTTAATAGAAATTAAGCATACTATTGCTTGCTGGTCCATTTTGTGGTAAATTTTTGACTTGTTGATGGATTACAGCAATATAATTTTCCTATAAGATCAACTATATCTGTATAATAGCAAAGGTGTAATTTATACATATTAGTATTTTGCCATACTGTATGTGTACTATAATGTTTTATTATAGTACATTAGATGGAATTATAAACTAGTATTCCTCTCTGTTGCAACATGTGAATGAATTTTTTAAAACTTCTTTATGAAAAGTTTTTACACTAGTGTGTAAAATTGGCATATCAGGGGTAAGAACAAGCTTGATGAGACAAAAGACCAGTCAGTAGACCACTAGGATCAAGTATGGTAAGATGTGTTTATATACAACATGAAGTACTGGAAACTGTTGGAAGGATATAAAAATTTGTTGGGTAGTGTATGCTGAGCATATTTGTGAAAGCTGTTGCAAATGTACATCAGTTTAAAGGACATAGAGTTGTTTTTGCAATGTGATATGCTTATAGGCAATACTGTAAATGATATCTGGATTACCTTACCTGAAGTAAAATCGGTGAAAAGATGGAGCAAGGTCAAATTGCAACTAATAGGGCTGTGAAACTCAGGACCACTCTTAGTATTTCAAATTACAGAAAGAACTGTTCAAAAGTCAGTAATGGTTGTCCATTAGCAACTGTTGTGGCAAATGACCTATCATTGTCCTTCAGGCAAAGAGAAACAGATTTGAAACAGCGGAATGAATCTCATATAATGTGCAAAAAAAAATACTGGACAGCCGATATTGCATGGTTTTTCTGTGGTGCTAGAAATACATGAACTGGATAGATAAGCAATAGGTTTAAGTACTCTTTACAGTTGAGAGCATAATTAATATGACTTGGAATTTTGGATGCATGGCATGTCTGAAGAGAGTGAAGAAAATGTAATAATTTTTCATCACTAAAAAGAACTGGTTTGGTGACTGAACCTGTTTTGTAACTGCTTGTACTGACTTTCACAGGGAGGTGCAGTGACTAGTGTTCCATTATACTGTTTTTCTATGCTTGCATACATTTTTTAGAGGTACTATATTTTTTGGTTCCTCTTTTGAACAAAAACACTGCCTTATTGTTGAACTTTTGGAAAGTGCAGAGATATTCAATGAATGAATTGGCTGGAACGTCCCTGGATCTAACAATTTACCCTTCCTTTAACAACATTATATTTAGCATGAATAAATGATATAAATACTACACAGCAATTGAATGTTCATGCACTTAACTGAACCCTGGAATTTTCTTGCATACTACCTGTCATTTTTGTCTTCTGTCCAATTGTGCTTGGAGTTAATTTTTCCAATAAAATTTCTTTTTTATCCATCAGATTTTTTCTTTGGAAAACTTTATTTCATCCTTCTACTTTTTGGTATTATATATGTCAATTTGAGGCATTTTTAAATGTTACATTAGAAAAACAACCTTATTCTTGATTTTTGCACTCTACTCGTGTATAAAAGGATATTTAGTTTTGTTAATAATCAAGTTCCTTTAAAGATTATTTTAAATTTGTATAATCATTTTTTTTTGTTATATATAATATTATTTCAATATTTTTTCAGCACCCAAAGTATCAAAGATCACTCAAACTTCATGTTATGTTGAGTGGCTGCCTTGCAAAGCAATAGGCGACGATATGCTGTCGTATAAACTCCAGCTTGGTACAAAAGAATCAGACTTCCAAGTGGTAAGATATATATATATTCAAATACAGTCATACCCTGAACTTATGTGATAAGTGGGACTGAGTGATAACCATGTAAGTTGAATTTGCGTAAGTCTGGGTATGATTTTGCATATAAATTCATATAAATTATTTTATTAGGGGCCAGAGATGAAAGAAAATAATAATTAAGAAAAAAAATATTAAATAAATTCTTAGACAACACTAATACAAAATTGCAAAATGAAGTTATTTTGATGTAGAAAGTTCATAAAATTTAACAGAGTAGTCTGCTGGCTCAAAGAATTTTCTTTCTCCTGCAAAATTTTCTTGTTGCATGCTAATAATTTTTTAATTCTTTGTTTTTTTGAGGAAACATACTCATTGTTGGAGTCTATATTTTCTAAAATTTGTAACCCGTTTTCATTTAAACTGAAGCCTTTTGTCAAATTTCTAAATGTCATTAGATCTTTTGAATTTAATGTCTTGCTCATGCATTTCTACGAGCTCAATTGTCAGTTTCTGATTGTGAGAATCCAGCAGTTCTTGAACATCATCACTATCCACTTCTAAATTTGTTTGCCTGACAATATCAACAACTTTTTTAATCACATCTCCAATTTCATCAATTTTACCAAATTTTTTCCCCCTCCAACAAAAGATGAATCTATGAGAGTGGAAATCACATAACTTTGTATTTGGGTAAGTCAGGGTTGTGTAAATCGAGGTTTTAATGTATATATATTTTTGAAGAATCATTGTTGAATTAATAATTCGTGAAAGTTCGATCTGTTTTCATTTACTAATAAATTGTTTGCACTGATTGTTTGAATTTAATAGTTGTAAAATAAATATTAGAACCTAATTTTCCAATTGCTAATATATTTAAGGAAATTTATCAGTTATGCTAAAATAATATCAAGATTATTTGTTATATGTATAAATTTATTGTATTAGGTCACTTTAATTGTGTTAATACCATTAATCATATTTCCTTTTTTTATTTCTTAGTTGTATACTGGAATTCAAACTTTTTTTACAATAAACAATCTACTGGCTGGTACAGAATATTCAGTGCGTGTGGCAGCAGTTAGGCATTGTAGTGATGGAGAACTAGCCGGTCCATTTAGTCCATGTACTGCATTTTGTACAAACTCTGTTGTTACTGTTGAGATCGAGCCTCCTAAAGTGTTTTCTATCACCAGCTCTTGGAAGAACAGGGAGCCCTTGACAGATCAACAATGGGCCATGATAATTCTCATTACATTTACAGTCAGTGCCATCTGTGTTGCCATAATCATCCAACAAATAGTTTCTTAGCATAAATGGGAAATAATAAATGAATCAACACATTCCATACTTTCTTTTTCCCTCCCTTTTTCTTCTACCAATGTATTTTTTGAGATAAAAATATCAAGAAAAAGGTGGAGGATGAAGACATTAAAAAGTAAATTCATAATTGTACATATGTATGCTGTATGTGTGTACATGTTTTTTTGATTTGGTAAACGTGTGAAACATAGTTTATTTTCTTGACAATGATGTGAGCTTGTTAAAAAAAATGGAGTGTGCATTGAAAATTTTTTTTCTTTGAGAGAATTAAAAAATATTAAATTGCTTGATTAAGACAAATATTAATCAAGAAACTATTTTTATAGGGAGATGCTCTTTTATATATATATATTATATATAAATATGTATACACATTCCTATTTCAGCTACCTCTCACTTCCTTAATATTGTTTATGGGAGAAGAGGTTATATTAGTCTCTATATGTGCAATGTGTTCTTCTAAAATTCACCTATGGTGCTGTTCCCATTTGTACAGTGTTGCTTCCATAACGGGGTATGCATGTAATTGTATTGGTGCTGGCCTTTAAAAAAATAATGTATCCTTCACACGTAAAATCGCACATTATTTTACATGATTCTTATTTTTCTTCTATTTTATTTTATATTTTGACTAGTGCTTATTTTTCATTTTAAATGTTTTTGTGCAAAACATTTTTTTAATTATGTAAATGTGAAAATCATTTAATTGGATTATTTTATCATACTTTAGTATTTTAAAGAATCTTGGCTATTTCCTAATTATAGAGAAGTATTTGGGGCATTTTTTTTCCATATATTTATATTAAAATAAATAAAAGTGTTAATTTTGTGTGTGTTTAATTATGTCAGATGATTTAAAAAGTTTTTGTGTATAGGAATTTTTTGGTTCTGACACGTTATCAGGATGTCTATGGATAAAAAGGCAATTCTTACAATAAGTTTAAAGTTATAAAATTAATTGCATATTTTTCTGTTTTGATGTTTGTGTTAAATCAGGTCTATTTATGCTCAGTGATGTATTTTTTAAAAGAATGAATAATATTGGTATAAGACTTGTGCTAGAATAAAAATATTTTAAAATATCATATATTGAAAAGTATAAACAAAAAATAGTTGTTCAATTTGTTGTAAATTCTTAATTTGAACCAATAATTTAAAATGATTAAATGTTGAACTGGTATCAAGAATTAAAAAAGTTATGAAAAGTATGAAATTTTTATAGAAATTTGATTGTAATTTATTATATTATAGGAGAAATTGATTTGAAAGTTTTAAACATTGAGGAATTTTATGGCAAAATAGATTAAGTTTCTGATATCAATATTTGTTTTTAAAGTGAACTTCATTTTTTTTAGTATCTACTATTAGAAAAATGTTATAAATTTTATTCTAAAGGTACTTTTTTTCTGTGAATTTTATAGACATTCTGATTATTTTGTTTTATATTTTAGAAATTAGATCACTTTTTTGTTATTTTGTTTCTTTAAAATTGAAGTTTACATTTTTAATAATGAATGTTTTTAAATTTATTAATTTGGGGTCAATATAATTTTATTTTGATAGTTAATGTTTTCCTAGTTATGTTTTGTATGTTAATTTTGTTAATATTTTAAATCCCTTATGTTAAGGTAATCTTGGCCAGTTTTTGCATTCTTATTTGTCTCTTTTCTAATAGATTTTGTCCATGTCATATGTGGTTATGTCTCTCTTGAGGTAAAATTATCTTTAATTATATTAGCTTAGATATTGAGAGAAATGTTAAGTGATATTATGTTACTTTTACTATGAGAATTTCATGACTATGTTTTGCATTTAATTTTATGTCTTTGGATGCATAGCATTAATATATATATTGGAGTTTTACGATAAATTAAAAATTCTTATTCCTTTTTAAACATAATTTTTGCTGTAATTTTCTGGGATGTATTTTTATATAAGATCAAAAATTTATTTATGTTTTGTTGTAATATATGGTTATGTGCTGGCACTTGTACAATAAAATTTTTTGTTATTATATTTTGGTATTTTATGTTTTTCTCTGTGGAATATTTACTAAAATGTGTTGCTTTCAAAAGTATGAGAAATAAGTGTTCATCCCTAAATATTCTAAAAAGCTAAATTTATTCATTTGTAAGAAAAATATCATTACTCTTAAAAGAATACTTAAAAATAAAATTAGTTATTGAGTATGGCAAAAAAATGTATATAAATTCTTTGTCATACATATGTAAACAGATTTACTAAAGTTAAAATTTCAATAAAATTTGTATTTTTAATTACAGTAGTTTTTCACAGTTGTTTATCATAGACACAAAATTTTTGTTAATTTAAGATTAAATTTAATTTTGCTACCAAAAATATTTGTAAAATATGTGTTCTGTCTCACTTTTTGAGAAAAAAAGGAAATAAGACGAGTTA
This sequence comes from Trichonephila clavata, assembly GCA_019973975.1. NCBI lineage: Eukaryota > Metazoa > Arthropoda > Arachnida > Araneae > Nephilidae > Trichonephila > Trichonephila clavata. The sequence goes on from BMAO01012314.1 coordinate 194,065, forward strand.
TACTTTAGTTAAATGTAAATTTTTAAACTCTTTAATTGAGACATGTTACAAATATTAATTAAGCTGTAAAAAAATCAGTAAAGTAAATCTTGCTGTATATTTCAAAGAATTAAGTGTAAATATATCTCAATATTTATAAAAATATCCTTTTAAGGCTATACATAGAAAAAATGTAATTTACTATTTCATTTTACAACTTAAATGTGATCCTTAAAATTGTTTTAAATTTGAAATTGGTCACAACCTTTTGGATATGCCATGAATGTATATTGAACGAATATTCTGGAAATGAAAAAAAATGTCAAATGTTATCTGGGAGTTATTTCATATAATAAAGTGTAAAAAGTTACGCATGGGATTTGCAGTTTTTGATTTGATTTCTTCAAATCTTCTCACATAATCTTTGAATTATATTATACTTTCTATTTTTTTATATGACTGACTGATATGATCCGAAGTTGTTGGAAATCAAATTTATCATCAAGGTTACTTGTACTTAACACTTTTGAAGACAACATTCTACTTGTCTACAAATGATTTTTCCTGCTGCAATATCCTTTTTGTAGAGAAGCAAACAAGTCCAAACAAACTTTCTGTACCAATATATATATATATGAAATTTTGAAATGTGATGTCGTACTCTAGGTTTAATATAATTTTGAATATTTGCTTGGTTATGTTTGTGTGAGGTATTTTAAATATATTTAAATATATATATATATCTATATATATAATAACTTAAATTTTTTGATATTCAAAATTCGATATCTACTTATATTTAATTCATAATTCTGAATACCCCCCCCCCTTCCTATTTCGAAATGCGTCTCATTTAATCTTACACTAAAGGATTAAAACCTATATTTTGATAGATTTATTAGTGTTTCTTTGTTAAAAAAATCAAACCTTGAATTTTTGACAGCTCTATTGGCGGTTCTTTAGAAGAATATCATAATAGCTTACACAAGTGCCTTAGAAAGCTGTTTCAACATTTCCCCAAAACAATGATGTAATTTTCATAAATAACCTATAATTTCCTTAACTTTTACAGGTGATTATATGTTTTATATTACATATTTCCCTGTTTATCCTTAGTATTTAAAACTATAGAATTAGTATAGTCCCTCAATCAAGGTAAAATTCCGACATTTTGCATCTATTTTGCTTTTTCTACAAGCACGTTTCCCGCGTGTGATGATTTTCAATATTTGTATTGTGTCCAGTATCATATACTTCATGGATGGTTTTCGGTTATTCGAACAATCGCGTATCCGAATGGTGTTCGGTCCTAATTGATTCGGATAAAAGACGTTCTACTGTAGGTCGAAATAAGATAGCGAAAGATTTACAAAAGTTAATGTCCTAGCATTAAACGTTTCCTTCACACTGTGATCTGCAAGTCAGTAAGTTCAAGCTGCGTCTCCTCAGGTATTGTATTAATATTAGCAGTAATAAGAGAGAATTGAACGTGTGGGCTCAATTTTTTTAAAATCCCGAAACTTTTCTTGTAAATTTGCCCTCCAAACTCTGCAAATGATCTCTAATTTTAGCAGAAACACTTTCAGGTAATTTTTTCTCAGGTAATTTCGGGAAAGAAATCTTGGTTCAAAGCGTATTTTCTAACTGTCTTGGTGGGTCGCGAAAAAAACCCCGCTTTGTGGTCCGCTATTTACTTATCCCTGGGTGTATAGTAAATCAAATTAGTAAAATTATTCCTCACAATAACTTTCGATTGCATTTTCATTCACTAAGCAATTTCTTATACCAATTTTTGTAAGCAAGTCCACTGAAATGGTGATAAGTAATATCACTTTAATTTTTGCTCTCTATATAGACCATTTAAGCAAACACACATTTCATTCTAAATTAAATAAATAATGTAAACAAAGTTCTAATAGTTTATACGTATAAATGTATTTTGTATTAAAAATATCGTTTGAAGTATATATAGAGGAAGGAAAAAAAGTAAGAAAACGCAATACTTAATTTTTTTTCGATGAGAGTCAAAAAGACAAAGTATCCGACTACCCTAAAATGATTTTTTTTGAAAAATTGACAATTTTTTTTATTTTATTTTATAGGCCATTTTATTAGCTTTATAAAAATACCAAGATTTTTATTTTTCATTCCCTAGAATAAAAACTACAAGTGTTATAGTAAAAGCAGATGCCATTACTTTAAGCAAGATGTCATACTTTAAAACGCGTTTTACTCGAAATGCGTTTTTTTTAAAAATGCTCAAACGGGGCCAGCGGTTGCTGAAAAAGTTTTGAAAATAATTAAATGAATTTTTTTTGTGTATGTTTTGTGTAATAGTAGAAGTATTATAACCTTCAGATTTATCAATCACTGTTTTATTACAAAAGTTACAGTCCCTCATGTGGATATAATTGTTTTTTTAAGCAAATTCATATAATAACTAAGCTAAAGTGCCCTAGTTTTTGTAAAAATTAAAATATCTTTTATCCTGAAGGTCATTTCGAAAATGAATAACATAGAAACACATCAGAATTAAAAAAATTGAAAATTTGTTCATAAACCTTGGTACAGAATGTGCGGCATTCATGTTATTTTTTGTAAATTTTTTCCCTTTTTAAAAGCAATAATTTATTTTTATTTTCTTAATTTTAGCCGTTTTTTCAGAAAATGTATTAAATAAATCTAAAAAAATCTCCATATGTCCAATTTTAAAAAAAAGTTGTCCCAAGTAGTCTCGGATACAAACATACACTTCATTCTAAATTAAATAAATAATGCAAAGAAACTAAATAAAGTTCTAATAGTTTATAGGTATAAATGTACTTTTTATTAAAAATATCGTTTGAAGTAGAGGAAGAAAAAAAAGAAAGAGAAAACGCAATACTAAATTTTTTTTTGGATGAGAATTAAAATGACTTAAGTGGAATGTATTTTGCGTATGGGGTTAAACTCCTAATATAGGTAAGGATATAATTAAAGCTTAATTACCCGAAGTCCTTTAAGCAGAATACAATTTAAAAATAAAAGTAAGTAAAATAATGTTTACTTTTTTTTTACTGAAGTTTTACACAGAACCATTAAATGAATTGTATAAAAAAAGACATCTCTTTGTGAGGGTTTTGATAACATCTTGAATTATCTGTACGATGATCTTAGTACCGGTCTGGAGTTAAAATATATTTCACATTTTCGATGGGATTTTCTTTCAAACTTTAGTTTCTTTAAATTGCTTATAATGGTAATCATTTATAACCATAATACCATTCTAAGCTTTATCGTCTGTAATCAAATTAAGTTACAATCAGCACCATCTCTCGTGAGAGAGAGGAAAAGTAGTTTCTTAAAAGCTATCGGACATTAACTACTAATCAGACTTAAACTAAATTTTTTTGCGCAATGACTTTTTTAAGGTATGGGATTTGTTCTATAATCTAATTATCTTTAAATTGCGAAAAATGGTAATCATTTATAACCATAATACTATTCTAAGCTTTATCGTCTGTAATCAAATTAAGCTACAATCAGCGCCATCTCTCGTGAGAGAGGAAAAGTAGTTTCTTAAAAGCTATCAGACATTAACTACTAATCTGACTTAAACTAAAATTTTTTGCGCAATGACTTTTTTAAGGTATGGGATTTGTTCTATAATCTAATTATCTTTAAATTGCGAAAAATGGTAATCATTTATAACCATAATACTATTCTAAGCTTTATCGTCTGTAATCAAATTAAGCTACAATCAGCGCCATCTCTCGTGAGAGAGGAAAAGTAGTTTCTTAAAAGCTATCAGACATTAACTACTAATCAGACTTGAACTAAAATTTTTTGCGCAATGATTTTTTTAAGGTATGAGATTTGTTCTAGAATCTAATTATTGAACAGGATTTAAACGACAGTGGTTACAAAAGTAATTTAATAATAACTAGGGAAGGGCGTACCCCCTGCCCGGGAAAAGTCGGACCAACCCCCATTGTGCAAATTGTACAACTGTTAATAATCATTGCTCAAATTGTAAAACTGTAATTTACATGTATTATGTGGTTCTATTTTTCCCCAATATATTGTAAGCAGGAAACAAATTTTATGTCTTCAGCTCTGCACTTTAATTTGTACTTCAATTTAGTCGCTGGCCTTCTGCACCTAAGGTTGCGGGTTCGACCCCGGCCAAAGTCGGTGGATTTTCATGATGCAGAAAATTGACACTGTCCATGTCGTATGATTATGCGGCATGTAAAAGATCCTTTGAGTGCCTGTTTGGCTTGGTGGTTGTCGGCAAAATTAAATTCCTATAACAAGTTCGCATCGTCAGAACTCAGATGCCTCCCTCTGCGGAGGAAACCGAGCGTCAAAATTTCTTGTGGTAGTTGGTATCGCCTTTTTCGTGCCGCACCACAAAGTGATACCAGCTCCTAGGGAATGTACTAGGTTTGCAATGATAAAAATACCAAGCCAGCTCCAATGGAGGGGGGAGGAGGGTAAGTGCCTCTTGAAAACAATATTACTAATCACCTTTTCCTCTCACTTGCGCTGAATTTTTATTTTGTCTTTGTTTTTTGCACCTTGGCATAGCCTCATACAATTCATGAGTAAATATTGTTTCCTTCGATGCGACACATAAACAGACTTTTTCAAGATTCTGCCTCTGTGATTTATTAATAGTCATGGCTGTACGGATGGCATACCCAAGTCCCCTCGAATATCCAATGTGATTCTTGGTATGCAGTAGAACGTCGTTTGTCCGAATCAATTGGGACCGGACACCGTTCGGATAACCGAAAACCGAATGCGATCCATGAAGTATATGAAACCAGACTCTATATGAATATTGAAAATCATCACATGCGGGAAACGTGCTTGAAGAAAAAGCAAAATTGGTGCAAAATGTCGCAATTTTACCTTTATCGTGTAAAATAATCACTTATTTTTCGCTGTACCATTGTGCACCATCGTGTTTTCGCTGCAAGGTCTCTGATTCTCTTGAGCAGCAGTAGTTGAGTAGGATAACAATCTGATTGTTGGTCATACCACTCCATAGCTGTCTCTAACGCAGGAAACGCGTCAGCATTTGATGGGCTCTTGCTACTTTCGTTGTTGTTGTTGTTCTCGTCTTCATTCGTTTCATCGTTGACAAGGTCAGATTCTTCTTGCACGGAAGTCATAATCTCGTCATCACTTATCATTTGAAATTCAGTCTTCTGCATCGCATGTCATCCTGGTTTCTACATCAACATAAAACTGAACAAAAGAGCATGTATACACCCCTCACCTGGAAACAAACTGACCTAATATACCGCGCAGATGTTTATCAAATCACACAACTAAAATTCCCCAAATATCTATCATCTTAGATTTTCCCGTCACTTTTGGCCTCATGCGAAACAACTGTTGTGTGAGCATTGCGCTGTTCGAAAACGTATCCGGATATTTGACACTCCGGATAATAAACGTTCGGATAAACGACGTTCTACTGTACATACAATTTCGCCTTTTTTACCTTCTGATAGAATTTCACACTACAGTATATTCTTCTGAATATTATTCACCACCAATCTTGTGCCATTCCACAGTTCATCAGCAAAACATACTGATAGCGTTTCGAGGATTTTATGGTATCAGTCTCAGAGAACAAGTCAGTTCTTCAGAAGCGATGGAAATTTATTGTTGAAAAACAATTCCTGAAATACAGAATAAAGTACTCAAATTCGTGTAATAAATCTTAGAAGGCCTTCACACCTTCTACGGCGCTCAGACACAACTATCAGTGTCTAAAAGACAAGTATTTTTAAAGATCATTCTCAAGCACTCGCTAACCCCATTAAAAAGACGAAGACGAAGTAATCAATAATCGCTGGTCGACTCTTCTACTCTGCAATGACTCCATACTTATAGGTCTCATGGATCTTTCGAGTGAGTGAATCAATATTAACATCGCACTGTTCAGCTACACGAGGGCTTTTAGCGACGGACCTCGTAATTTTGAACCATTGTCAAGTGACGAGAACGACATCTGAGCTGGCACCCCCTCTCCTAACTTCCACACCATATAAACGGAAGGACGTTTGTGCTCTTGACAGATTTAACGTGCATCGCTTCCATACACGGCGGGTCTTCAGCGGCACTGGGCTCGAACTCACGATACTCCGGCCACGAGTCCGTTACCTTGGCCACTAGGTTACTGTGGCCACCGGATCTTTCGAGAAAATTCCGCTTGCGCCATAGATCGTGTTATTAGTAGATTTCTCGACTAATTTCCAGAAGAATCCATAGGGTCATGAACTCGCGAAAAATGGTCGCCTATTCACCTACGGTCGCCAAAAATGATGCCAACTTGACTCTATCGACAAGATTTCCGGCATAGTGGTTAGCGACGCTGACTGCTGTGCCGTAGGGCCTGGGTTCGAATCCCGGAGAAGACATGGATGTTTGTAAATGTATAATGCCTTCGCGGCATGGGGGGTACTCTAAATAGCCGTCGAGTCGCAAGCCCTCTCGTGTGGTTGGTGGAAGTGGAAGAGAGGTGGGAAACTCCTGACCACTCCCAGGGTGTTCTCCCTCAAAATTGGGGTGGAACCGAGCCAAAACGTACTGTCATCTGCATGGTGCTCAAAGCTACGGCTAACGACAGGCGTACAATCTAGCCCGATGCCATGATGAATTTCATGGGCCTCGATCTGACTCCGTCAGACAGGTGGCATTAGCGACAACAACAACAGATTTCAGCGTTTCCATTGAATCGCCGTTATAATGTAACGAAAATCGTTGCTTGCGAATATTACAATTTTATCATAAAATAAATACAACATAGAGAAAAAAAAGGTATTACACATCCAGGTATAAATTATTTACACTATTTTAAGTATTCTTTTCCTAAAATTCGTTACAATATACATTTCTTAATATCAAGGCGATACAGCCAAATTTCAAATTCAGTTTAGCAGGTGGCATTTCCGATCGTCATGCTAGATATTCAAGCGGATACTGCAGCTTAACATTCTTTTGATGATTGCCATCGTCGCCGCCAAGACAGCCGCCAAATAAATTTATTACAGCATCAGGAAATTTTTTTTTTCATGTACTGAGAGAAAAAAACATTCTGCTTTTGAAAAATTATATATTTTTGGAAAACAAAATTTTGAATGATAGGTATACCAGAAAATTCTATTTTTAATCGAATGAACACAAAAGAATGAGTTAGTTACCTGAGACATTTCATTCCCTTAAGAAAGGCCATATTTTGAGTAAAGCGCTTATTTTACAAAAATTACCACGTAAAAAAAGATTTATACTACGCCCTCAGTGTTTGGTTGTAAAATTGGCCGCAATTTTCGGGGGAAAAAATCAGTGGCTCAAAGGCGGTAACCGAATTCATCTAATGAGTTTATATTTTTTCTACTATATTTTTTGCAACGAAAAAAGTGCTGATATAAACCAAATTAGAACATTATTTGTTCTATCCCCTAAAGCTAACACATCATAATGATAAATTGCTACAATGTGCGTTTTTAAGACCGAAGTGCTATAACAGCATTTTTTCCTTTAATATCATTTTCTTTGTTATTGGTTTTTTCCCTTCATAAATGGAATTAGACAAACGGGAGTGTGCTAATGAAAAAAAATCTCGTTTGATGGGGATAAAAAAAGTTTCATTCTTTTAAATGCATTTGCAATTTTCTTCGCTGCGAAGTTATTATTTTGCATTTTTACGTGCAGTTATGGATTTTCAAAAGGAGTGTATCAGGGTAAGCTAAAAGTTAATGAATTTCAGATCTTTAGAAGACATATTACAAATATTTATTTTAGATTACTTCATTTTTTTTAACAATGACCTACCGTATATTTTTGTGTATAAGCTGATAATTTTTGGAACTTGGTTAACCTAGGGAATTGCTTATGTACGGATCCCCTAATTTCGGAAGAAACATATTTTAAGAAAAACGGGTTTTTAAAAAGATACATAAATGCTTCGAAGTCAATAATGGGAACCCGAGTTTCCTAATAGTTTGTAAACTTCAATTATTTAAATGTCTAAATGCATATGATTATAAAGCAGCGAGTTTTCCTCCTGGGCATGAAACACGTGCCATGTATACAAATTTCTTTTCCCCAATAAATAAATGAAAAAAAAAATGTTGAATTCTGATAGGATTACTAGATAAAAAGCTATCGTCATTAGCGTCTGGCGTTTTATTTTACACCAAATTGAAAAGTAAATATTTCACTTATCTATCTACATTTTCAGCCTCGTGGAAACATGATAGAAAATTATAGGATTTTTTTAAATTCGGTTTATATATGGGGATTGAATTTTAGGTTAATTTTGAACAAAAAAAATGCATTTCCGGCTTTACTGATATTCAAAATGTATGGTAATTTTTTTATAATGGCTCTTTCTAACTCTTTACAGAAATACTTTTTAGATAATTTGAAACTGAGGTACAAAGTTGTTTTTTTCTTGCTTAGGGTCAGCATTTAATGCATATGCTACCAATATTTCTGAAATCTTATTTAAAATAAAATTCCAGTTCAAAATATTGCAATAACCAAAAAAAGGCATTACATTTGGCCGGTAAAAGACATAATAACTGTGTAAATAAATAACGAGGATGAATTAAAATAAGGAAGAGATTTGGGGGTTCAACCTTCAATGGACTAACAGATTTTTATTTTTTTACCGTAGATATTACCCCCTGGAACCTTCGTTTACGTACCTTTTAGAATGTACCCCCATAACAGTGATCTGTGTACGCCATTGAGCGTTAATGATGAAGTTAACAGTAATGGTGTCTCTATAAAACCAGCACGTGTGTAATGGCTTATTTGAAAGTTAACTTTAGTTGTGTGAATTAAAAATGGGTTCATAAAACATATATTGTACTTTATTAGGACTACTAAAAAATTACGTACAGAAAGATTTAATCAATAATTTATTGTCACCTTCCTTTCAAGGAACTGTAAATAATATTTTAGGAAATTATTCTAAAAATCAAATAAAAAATATCATAAAAATATTGTTTGTAACCGAATAACCTCATCAAGACGTCAGAATGCTGAAATGTATTGTGGAAAAAAAAACAGCTTCAAGAGTCTAAAATTCAATTAATAGAAAGTGTCGAGAACAAGGAGTAGATTCCTCAACATCTACAACATTGTGAAACAACTGTTTGGAACAGCTGAGCCGGAACTAGCTCTTGTGCCATTAAAATCTGAGCTCACTCACTATCATACTAAGATGCGACTCAATAGACTTGATTTTCCTTCAAGATGTAGCTGCTACTAACTTGTCAGTAAAAAAGAAAAAGGGAACAGTATGATTGTGCAAAAGCAGATTACAATGGAAAATTCAGGACTGGAATAACGCACTTTTTATTGATGTTTTGCAAAGCCCACTGTTATTAGAATATCCGTGTTTGGCAGTGGCGTAACGGATAACATTAGGCCCCCCTGTAAAGTCAGTTTTTGGGCCCAAAAGTTGATACTGTAAAGAATAAGTACTTGGTGTCAGTTGGGCTTTCGGCTCCCTAGAATCCTGGGCCTCCCCGCGACGCGGGGGTGTACGTTACGCCATTGGTGCTTCATGTTGCATGCACGCAGGAAGCTTTTATCCCAAGTTGCATGAAACATTCAGAGACGTTAACACCTCTATCATGATTTAGTTTTGATACAAAATGGGTAAATTCCAAAATGTATATTAAATTTTATTTTCCAATGAAATCATAAAAGGCTCAAATACTCTATTTGAGCCTATCATGATTTTATTGGTAGGCTACACTATTTTCTGAATATTTTCAGTCCCTAGGTATTTACTGAATTTTGTGTGTAATTAGTTTTATTGTCCATAGAAATAGCGAAAAGGGTTCAAAATACTTCATGACAAACCTCATAAGTCCCATTTACATGGACGAAAATTGCAGGCAAAATACCAGCATTGATCGTTGTTAGACCCGTTTACACGACGAACCGGTATTATGCCGGTTTGAAAAGTAGGTTTGATTTTTGTACTCGCTTTGGAGCAAGGTAAATGCAGAAAAAAGCGAGTTCGAGGACATTGCATAGTCCCATGAATCTATCAACCAATCACTAGATTCTCATGTAAAAACTAGCTGAAAAAAGTACCGGTAAAAATCTGGCTTTTTTCCCAACCTCAATACACCAGCAATTTGTGGGTTTGCATGTAAACTGGGCCATACAGTTCTCTGAGGTCTCACTCTTACACCTCAGAGCAGTCAAGGTGACTTCCTGAAAGACGTGCAGCTCTGTATGTTTGTTCAACATCACCCAGACCTAAACTATAACATCACCTCCCCAGAGGTCCCCTTTCATGATGTCGAAGGGATGATAAGGATTCTAGTTCTTTCTATATGCGAGCACGTTTGAAAATTAGTATTCAGACTGAAGTATGGACCCATTACTCCCATAATTAAGAATGATGTTGTCTATACCATATTAGGTGGGCTCTCCTGTAACTTGAAGTGAGTGGAATGTTAGATTATTGTTCTCCTGATTTATTGAATCTAACATTATACGAAATTGAGGAGTCAGATTCAGCATAGAGCTCATTTACATGTTGAGCAGTTGACACCAAGTAGCATTCATCCTAGCATGTGATAACTGGGTGTTCTGTAATTTTTTTCTGGATATTGTATTGATCCCTTGGAACCACATTTCAGGGCACATTGATCCACCTTATTATGTTCCATTTGGGATTGGTCTGACTCTAGTCACCCAGTTTTTAATCGTAATGCATCATCTAAACGTTGTTTTTGTGTCATTGCAAAAATTCCAAAAAGAATCGTAACCCCGGAGAAACAAAATCAAAACTAAAACCATACAGAGTAGTGTTTGAAGCACCTATTTGATCACTTTTCTTAATTTGAATAAAATAGAAGAAAAAGATTGAATTTGATTGGATAGTTAAAAAAGCATATTTTCTTCGTTGTATCTAATCAATCTATCAGCTATCCTAGCTACTTGCGTTCTATAGATGCTGCTGCCCCCAAGTAACAGGGGCCCCGTCATCTGTAAGTGCAAATTGTAAAATGTTATCAATAGTCCCATTTACAAAGCTCACAGTTCCAATTTAATACAGGGCCCACTCAACATTAGCTACTCCAGTGCTACTCAGACACTTCAGTTTTATTAATTGACACATTGTTAGAACAGAATGTTAGTAATTTTGTTGATTTTTTCTAAATAATTCTTTCAAAAATTACTTCACATAAAAATGATTAAGCGTTAATCAAGAGCTCGTCGATAAAAGTTTAAAATATTCTAAGAAAAAATCATATAATGATAAAATTAAAATTTTAGTTTGTGGATAGTCAATTTTTTAATTATATAAGTTTACCAAATTTATTTGCTTTGTTAATTAATATTTATATTTAATATATACTTGTTTTAAGGGAACCGGGACGTTCTCAATGACGCAAAACAAGCAAAATTTCGATTTTCGGAGGAACATTATTTTTAAAAACAAAAAGACTCCATAAACAAAAAAAAAATATGTCACACAATCTACATACTTTTCTTAATATACTATAACATAAAATTTTTAAATGCGTACAATATTTTTAGAAATATAAGGATTTGAAAAAGTACACTTCAAAAGGTGCTTTCGTATACATGGTGTTGATTAGGTACCTGCAGTTTTCCTTTTATAACATATAAAAAAACAAATCATGCTGTTTTAGTTACAAAATTGTACCTTTATTTAAATTCTCTAGTTTTTTTTATATTTCATTGCTTAGAAATTTTTTTAAAAAAATTTGAATCTCAATTTTTTAAAATTTTGATAAAAATGGTAAATTTTTTTCAGAAAATTGGCATTTTAAATAAAAATACTAACATTTCAGGAATTAAATTAGTAGCATTAAATACATTATTGCTATACAAAAGCTCATACAAAATTTCACTAAAATAGAATAGATAGACTTTTCTACGGATGTACGTACGTAAAAACTAGAAAAACACATTTTGAGTAATATGAAAAAAACTAAATAAAATGGTGCAGTTACTAAAATTTGATATTTAAAATATTCCAGATTTGTATTCATCTTGCATGAACGCTTCTAAAGCATCCTTCTTCCTTTTATTTTGTCTTTCAATAGTCTTGGTCTCTTTCCTAGCTTTTTAAACTGTCATCTCGACTTCACAAATTTTAACTTTGTCAATTTTTCGAAGGGCGTCACAAGTGTTTATCCCAAGATATATTTTATTGCTCTTAATAATTTTGTTCCTGCATGTGCATCTTCATTAAAGCATATCACTGCGTCCATTACACCAATTTGCAAATTATTTTTTGCTCAGAATTGTGTTTTTTCGGAACTTGATTCCATACACAGTTATTGAAGCTTTCATTTGGGTTCTGGGTACGATCATGCAAACATTTTAGTAAGGGTTCTTTTGCAGTTAAGTCTCTAAATACACGTTTTAAAAATTCTGCATATGTTTGTAATTATGTTTTTAATCTTGACAAGAACTTGTTTTGTGAGGGAGTGTTTGTAGATATACTTTTCTCCAGATACAAAGACATTTGTTGTAACCGCCATAGCTGTTGTTTACATGTTAAAACTGCAATTACTGGGGTATTAAGCCTTAAACCTATACATGTTATACATTTTTGGAATCAGCATTAAATTTACTTTTTTTAAAGTTAAAAATCAAAAAGTTGATTTTCCGAAGGTGAAAAACGTCTCTGTTCCCTTAATCTAAGTATTATTTGATTTAATTATACTGCAATATGTTTATATGTATATTACAATCAAAGTTTTTAAATGTAATAAAAAGTTGCCAAAATATTCGTTCTATCGTCATATAAAAGTTTTCGAGGAGAAATAAAGTTGAAAATATCTCAATGAAGCATGCATAATTTAATTAAAAAAAAACATGGAGAATAATAACTCTTTATAGTTTAGATGCAATATCGAAAATTATAAATAATATTATTTTACTATACATAAATAATATTATTTTATGTATACAGAAGAAGTTTTGAAAAAACACTGATGGATGGAAAACTCATTCTTTTAAAGCATTTCCTTTTGCTTTAAACCACGTGACTTATGTGTCAGTCAAGGACTGAAATTATGTGTGTCATTTCAATCTTTCGACGACTCCATTCGAATGTTTCTCGCAGACGGAACAGGGTCCCAAAAAAGAAATGTAATGAGATGAGGGCCCAAGATAACCAACTGTGAAGAGGGCACCCTCTTCGAATCCGCTGACTCATTAGGTTTCATTACAAAAGCGACCTAGAGGGCAAGAGTTGCTGAAGCAGCCAATCACAGGCAGAGATCTCCTTCCAATATTCGACAGAAAATCACTCCTTGATCACGTCTCACATCATGCAAAAGTAAAAATGCGGGATTCAATTGCTGTTGTAGATTTCCAGAGTTGAAATTCACTTTTCAGAGTCCTCTTTCTCGTGGCCTGTCAGCAAAAACTTTTTCCCTCTCTACTTTCTTTCTGTGATCGGACGTATGTATCAGCGCGTTCTCTTTGTATTGGTGCTGCTGAATTCGAAGATGAAACGTAAAATACTAAGCGTTAGAGGGGTTGGGTTATTTTTAGGATCTCATAATGGATCGATTAAGTGGTGAGGAGGATTTTTTTTTATGGTGCTAATCGAATGTTTTTGTTCTGAAAGGCAACAATGATGTGAATGTTTCAGTTTTAAAGTGAAATGAATGAGAGAAAGTTTGGATGTACTAAGTGGACTTCATTCTTATTTTTAAATTTGAAAGTATTTAAAAAAACTCTTTGCTTTTGTGATTCTTTGAAAAGCTTTATGACGCTATTTTCTACTCTGTTTCGAATTTTTTAAATATTTTTTTTTTCCATCCGTACAGTTCTCATACATGATCATTATGAATTAAAAGCCTAATTCATATACATATATATATAATACGTTTTAGTATTTTTGATCTTTGGATAAAACCTACGACGTAGAACAATACATATTGACGACCAAGGGCGTCTTTAGGCATGGGCCAACTGGGTTCGGGTCTCGCCGTCGATGGAGGCCTCGCTTCGTTCTCGGCTCTGTCTTAATGCGATCATGATCCGGATAATTTGAATGATAAAATATTATTTCCGTACATATTCTCCGAAAACCAGGGAATTTCAAACTGTATGTCAACTGGCAAAAGTGGCAAGACTGCAATAAGTGATGACCGTTGTCAGAGTCTAGGCCTAGGACAAAAATGATAAACAATCAACTCCTTCAGTCAAAATAATGCGGTTATGGGTCAAGCCGGTTTGTGCATAGGCTTGTGAGATTGGGAGTCGTGTACATTTATTTGTTTTAAATTACCATTTGTGCGAGTATTTGGCAATACATGCAACATACTGTCTACTTTTAAAAATCACAGATAATGCCTATTTTTGCCCAGGGCTTAGAAAAATCTTAAGTTTTCTCTGAGATCCCAGGGCCTTCGTACTAATATAAAGATTTTTCAGTCTACTTAAAGTATGTAATGATAAAAAACTAAGGGTCTTGAAAAAATAATCTTTTCCCATTTGTCCCAATTAATTCAAACAGTATAGTATGTTAGAATTCATACTACATTAAATGGTTGTCTCTTTAAACATAGATAAAGAACCCGAACTAGCCAACAGTTTTTTTTATAGTAGTAGAAATTGTGTGTGTTTGGACCACACACACACAAAATTGATCCAAATTTGTGCAATTATAACAACTAATTACAATATACGCTGTTTATCATACAGTGCCCTTTTAAAATTCAAGTACATTCAAAATAAATAATAATTTTTTTTCAATGGGCTGTGGATTGGTATTTTTACCATTGCAGACCTAGTACATCCCCAAGAGCTGGTATCACTCTTTAGCGCGGCGCCGTATAGGTGGATACCAATTGCCACAGGTAATTTTGACGCCCAGTTTCCTCCACAGAGGGAGGCACTTGAGCTCTGACGATGCGAACTTGTACCAGGATTTAATTTTGCCGAGAGCGACAAAGCCAAACAGACACGCTAGGGATCTTTTACATGCCATATAATCATACGACATGGCCGCTGTCGATTTTCTGCATCACGAAAATCCACCGACTTGGGCCGGGGTCGAACCCGCAACCTTGGGTGCAGAAGGCTAGCGACAAACCAACCACGCCACCCAGCCGGCATATAAATAATTATAGATTTACATATAAGGATAAGTTAACATTAAAATATAAGATATGAAATGTCGAATGTGTTAAGTAATAACACATACATATAAGTGGGACATAATGTTAGTATAAAAATATTGTTTGAATGTAGTAAATGTAAAACGGGATTTAAAATATGTTAATATTTCATAAACTGGTGAATCCAAAAGATATTAATGTTGTAACAGCTTTTTATGAGAAAGAGTCTACCAAGTTTAATTCGATTCTTCAACTTTAAGAGTATTATATATTGTTACATAGATCGGGGTTCGAGGATTTTATGCAATGAACTCGAAAAGCAAGACAGTTCTTTGGGGCGATGGAAATTTATTGTCGAAAAACAATTTTTGAAAATACAGGATACAGCAGCAATATTCGCAGAATAAATCTCAGAAGGCCTTCACACCTTTTACAGCGTTCAAACAGAACTATCAGTGTCTAAAATATAAGTATGTTTATTGACGAGCACTCTTTCGTCCTACACAACAACCGAAGTAATCAGTAATCACAGATTGACTCTTCAACGCTCAAGACAAAATTGACTATTCAACGGTCAAAACAAGACTAACTCAATTTCGGCGAGCGACTCCTTATTTATAGGCCTCATGGGGATCTTTCTAGAAAGATCCACTTACGTCATAGATCGTGTTATCAGTAGATTTCTCCAGTAATCTCCAGAAGTATCCATATGGTAGCGAACTCGACAAAAATGGTAATCAAAAATGATGCCAACTCGCCAAGTTTCCGCTGAATTGCCATTATAATGTAAGGAACGGCGTTGTGTGCGAATATTACAATTCTAGCAAAAATAAATACATTAGAGAGTAATATTAATGTATTACACATCCGATATAAATTATTTACACTATTGTAAGCATTCAATATACAAAATTTGCAACAATATTTATTTATTATTACACACTGCTCAATTACATTTGGTGAAAAAAAAAAAGCTTCGATCTCTTGGAGCGAGTCTTCCCTGTGAATAGAGCTGAATTAACCTCTTTTCTTACTACATTTTCCGTGAGCAAAGTATTTTTTTCCCTGGCATTAAAATTTCCCTGAACAAAAAAGTCGGAGTTTTTGAAAACGAACTAATTACCGAGAAGACACTGCCATTTGCGAACTTGTTTTTCTTAAAAAATGCGAAGAAGCTTAATAGAATCATGTAAACAAACGTATTCATCAAAAAGAACTTTTATAAAAAAAAATGAAATCGAATTATGCTCATACAAGAAACTGCGTCATATAAAATTAATCTTAAAAATTTCATATATTATTTTATGCGCAATATAAGGCATTGCACATTAGTGTGTTTTAGTTCTTAGAATAATAAGAATTTTACAAACTATATTTTAAATATATTTATCATTTTTTTTATTCCACAAAGCATTCCCACATAAAATGTTATATTTAAATCATTTACGACATAGTAATAAAAAATTATGCAATAATGCAACTATAGATATATAAATCGTATGTGCAGCTTCTGTTATTCTTTACATAAATTTTAAGAACTTTTTCTACTTTATCAGGTCGTTAAAAATGTCGTTTACTATTCCACCTAAGGACCAAATCAGTATCATGAAATTGATAATTATCTAAACAAGGTTCTGCACAATAATATGAAAACATTCACTAAATCCAAACTTTGGAATCTCATTACGCTTAATGTAATAACGTGTCTCATGAATATTCTTTTATAATTTTCCTAAAATTCTTTTAGAAGATTGAAGATATTGACTGATTAGGGTAAATTACAATTCAATTTTGTTTTCTTTTTTGCTGTCGGTATCCAACTATTTACATCTTAGAATTCATTAACTACTACATGTACCCTCCGAACAACTCAAATTATCCACAGAATGATAAGTATTACATATGTCACCTTAAGGCATTCCTGAGAAAAAAAGCATACGTTTTGTTCAACAGTGGACTAAGTTTATTTTTCGCTTTGATTTCTGAATATTTCCGTTTAAAATTTCACTGAGGCATTTACTTTTATATACTTCTTTAACATTAATTTATTAATCCGATATTATTCTGTACGTTCTGTATATTTCACAATATATAGGAGTTTTTCAGAAAAAAAAAACAGAAACAAAAAATAACAGCATTCTAGAAACTCTTTCTCAGTTCAGTTGTTAATCCTTCATTACACAGGTAAGAAAAATTACATAGTCCCATAGGTGGCGAATGTTGTGATCCAGTTAATTTTCAAGTCACAAAATCATTTGAGTGTTAAATCACTTAATTTTAATAAATAAAGGCATTTACGTATTATCGCAACTATCGCCAACTCCATTATTAACTTGCCAAGTTGGCAACCCCGATTTCCTATGTGAACCTGAATGGACTTAATTCAAGTGATGCCAAAGTCACACGATAATGATAACCACGTGTTTCTAGCCAATCAATTCAAAAATTCATGAGACATCATAGTCACACAATAAAAACAGTCCTGTGTTTCCAGCTAATCAGTTCATGCGTTTAGTTGTTGCCAACTTTTGATCTTTGCAGAAAATTTCCCTTAAAAATACACATGTATATAAAATATATTATATTTAAAAATATATACACACACAAACTAATTTGTTTTTTATTTAAAAAAAAATTGGAAAACTTTTTTATAACATTTAAACATTATTACTTAACTTTCAAATTTAGAATTTTTATCTAAGTTTTACAAATAGAACAACAAATACAATTAGTTTAAAGTCTGTTTTGAATTCAATGTAGAATACGTGTTTGTCTTTATCACGTGACGTTCATGAATTGAGCCCATTGGCAATCAAGTGCTTCGTTTCATATAATGTCGCCAATGGGTTGCGATAACACGCAAGAACCTAAATAAATTATATGTTCAGTAAGCAATGAAATGAAAACATGTTTATCTAAGTTTGATCTTTTTTTAAAGTTATCAAATAATACATTTTATGTAAATTAAGTAAAATTCTAGAATAAAACAAAAGATTTGATAGAAAGACAAAGTTTTATAAATTCTTCATTTGGACAATTGTTCTATATTTTTCTGGTTATGTAATCTGCATAAGTATAATCAATTTGTTTAATGTGAATTTTTATACGTGAATTTTTTGGGGAGCGAGAAAATTAAGATTGTATTATATTTAGCATGGCCACAACGGTAGTATGCGCTTTCTTTTGTGGTACCTTCAAATGAATAGAAGTCTAATTCCATAATGGTTATATTGGATACACACGTGTTAGTCATGTGATTTCTTTGGATTTTGTTAAGAACTTTTTGGAATTTTTGTAATGTTTTCAAGAACTGGAGCACTCTATTCACCTCCTTTGTAAATGAATGTGTGTAAGTGTTAAATTAGATAAAATATTTATAAGATAAACAAAAAATGACAATAAAGGAAAACGAATTTACAGCCTTCTTAAAAGCAATATGTAAAAAGCTATTAATTTGAATTAAAGAAAAAAGTTTTTAGCTGATTTTATTTATTATGGATTTTATAACAAATAGAAAAATAAGCTAGCATGTCCGAAAACATAACCTCTTATTTTCTACAAAGCCATCTTTTTTTTTTTATAATATTGGCGAAATTTTATTTTAAAAGCAATTTTATTTTGTTGGTTGTATTATTTTTTTTAATGAGAGTAACCTAAAAGAAATATCTCATATGCAACCACGTACCTTCTTCACATATCTGCAGTGGCGTAACGTACACCCCCCGCCACATCCGCACGGGGGGGGGGTTGAGCCCAGGATTCTAGGGGGCCCAAAGACTATGATTTTGCAATACTTCGTAAGATCCGACTGGAGGCACAAAACCTGACTTTGCACGGGGTCCTAATATTCTGCGTTTTGCCACTGCATATCTGTCGCATTTAAGAATTTACAAGATGTCTAGATAACCTTTTACGAGTTCATTAGATAACAATGGGAAGTATGTGGTTACATGAATAATTTTTTATTGATTTTGTTTTATTCTGCAATTTACTATATTTTGCTTAAATCAAACCCTTTTGTTTTTTTAAAATGTTAAAGAAAATGATTAACACTTTTTTTGAAAGCAATATAATAATTCTCAAAAACTTTTTTTGATTTGATTTTTGACTAACGTCACACTCTAAGTCGTCGCTGTTGGCGACGTGAATTTTGAACCTCACTCAAATAACGAGAACGACATATAAGCTGGAATCTCACATTCAAACTTCAACACCACGCAAACGTGAGAAATTTAAGCGAACACGAATTTAACGTGAATCAGCCCCTCTACTCAGAGGGTCTTCCGTGGCACCAGAACTCGAATTCACTACTCCCCGTCCATGAGTTCATAAGAATGATTACTGGACTAACGCGACCACAAAAGTTCTTTTCGAATAAGATGCAATAATTGTTAACAAGAACATGTTAATTCTTGTTAATAATTATTTCTTCATGCTTCTTAATAATAAAATTAAATTAAAATTTGATCGTGTTAGAACAGACAAATATTCTGTTTTCAATTAAAAGATGACTATTTTCTTTTTAATAATATTTATTTTTTAAGCAAATCATTGCTGCCATAGATGAAAGAAACAATAAATTATTCGACAAGTTAAATAACTAATTTCTTTTATAATAAGGCTGGTGTTTAAAATTAAGAGAATTTTTAGATTTTGTCGATTATCTCTGAAACTATAGGACAGATTTTAATAAAATTTGGTATGTATTTAGGGCTGATATAATGGAAAAAAATCATTAAACAATTAAAATACACACGGGTGATTGTGCGTAACGCGCTCATCGAAGTAGGAAGGCATGAAACAGCAGTTGTAGAGTACAACAACAACAACAAAATGGTTAATAAGGCGTATGGTCTACTCTTTCAGGCAAACAAGCCCACACCGTGGTTTTATACCGGAAACAACGGAATTTATGAGTGTCTCTAGAACTTAATTCCACTCTTTCAGCAACTTTGTTTTCAGGTCTTGGATGGTTTTCGGAGGAGGTTTGCGAGTTGTCATTGCCCTTCCCAGAATGTCCCAGACCTGCTCCATATGGATGAGGTCTGACGATCTAACTGGTCAATCCATTTGGTGAACACACTCACCTTCTAAAAATTCATCAACTAGATGAGCTCTATGTGACTCGCATTGTTGTCCATTAAAATAAAATTAGAGCCAAAAATGCACACTTAAAAAGCAAGCATAAGACTCCAGGATTATATCCCTATCCCTCGCAGTAGTCACAGTGTCTAGCAAAAGCATAGCGGTGTGTGCGGCCATCCAAAGTGATGCCTGCTCAGACCATCAAGCCTCCGCTATTGTAATGGTCAATTTCTCGGACATCGGAGGACAGGTAGCTGTCCCTGTTTCTCTCCATATGAAAGTATGGAGAGAGTATAACTCAAAAATTTCCTTATTTTCGGTGTAAAATCACGGTGTGAGGCTATTTCATCTGTGAGAGGGGACCAAACTCCCGTTAACCAATTTTTTGAAGCGAAAACTTCTTTAGCGGCGTTGGGCACTTTTTGGTAAGGGAAAATCTTATGGGTTCGCGTCACCGACATGCTCTGACTGGCGCATGCGCAGTGTGCTGTTGGCCTTAAACTTTTTGGATGGGTGAAATCTCGTGCATTCGCGTCACCGACATACTTATAGCAGTATATCTGTAGCTATACAACTGACGTATAGTGCTGTGTATATCTTATAAGTGAAATTGAATGGATTTAGCGAAAAATTCAATGTGTATATACTGTGCATTCCTCGTTGCGATTCCGAAAATGGGCAATACATATTAATGGTTGCCGTTTATATTTCGCCTGGAAAATCTATGAGACAGATACAACAATTTTTATTCGAAAATTTGAGGGTTTATACAAAAGAAGGTTCTGAAATACTCGAAAAAAGATTTGGCGAAAAATATATGATAATGTACCGATGATTTTAAGTGGAGACTTCAATATTAACTTTGCAGATGATAAAAATGTACCTCTAATTGAATTTCTAAATGAAACACTTAATTTAAATATGTCCAATGATCGAAAACTCAGTACTACAAAATATAAAAAAACGATCGATGCGGTTTTTACACACGCGATACTTAGATAAATTTGTGAATCAAACATTTTCCTTTCTTACTTTAGTTACCATAAGCCTATAGTATCTTTTGTAGAACAAAATGAAATAATTGAAAGTACAAAAAGTCTAAGTATTGTTGAAATTAATGATGACAATGATTCAAACAATTAAAATAATGTTAAAAATCAAGTACAGTGAAATTTAAGTAAATACAAATACTATCTATAAATAATATGATTGTATATTAATTGTTATTTCAATCGAATTGTATTTATATTTTGTCATGATCTTGTACAGCCCGTAATATATTTGAATAATAAAAAACCACTTAAACAGGCATTTAGTTGTTGCTCGGAGTGCCAATAGATGTGAAAACCAGATTGATGTTGATAATTTTTATTCAAACATTATAAAATTTCAAATTTTAATACTGAAAGTTCTAAGTTTTCACTTCTGTCGGCAGTTTCTATAACTGCCAATTTTTTTTATGCTGTGCAACTGCTGTTTCATACCTTCCAACTTCGATGAGTGTTGCGCACGATAACACGTGTGCGTTTTAATTGTTGAATGATAATTTCTTTAAATTATATCAACCTTAAATGCACATAAATATGGTATCACCCTTGGCAAACCTGCTCCACTAAACACATATCAGGACTTTTCCCAACATCTACCTGAAGCAGAATACTTCCTAACTGATTTTCATTTCCCGAAACATGTATTGTTGGACTCAGAGCTGAGAAAAGTGCTGCTCTCCAAACTATCCACGAACAATACCCTAGATCGTCTTGGTTTTCATATACATACAGATGGCTCCTTCATGTCGGGAACAGGTGAAACGGGTGCTGCCTACTACTGTCAAAGAATTCCAGGGTTACCCTGTCATAGGAGTCCCTTTTAGTAATTATGATGGTGAGGTGGCTGCCATACAATCTGCAGAATCTCAGCTTGAAAATTGTAATGATCCTGTGAAAGCGGTCTTTCTGGCTGATTCCCAAGCCGCTATTCGAAACCTCTCCCGTAACTCTGAGTGAGGGAGTGAGTGAATATTAACGTCGCACTGTTTAGCAACACGAGGGCTTTTGGCGACGGTCCGCGTAATTTTGAACCATGGTCAAGTGACGCGGACGACACCTGAGCTGGCACCCCTCTCCTAACTACCACACCACCGTTTGAGCTCTCGACAGATTTAACGTGCATCGCTCCCCTACACGGCGGGTCTTCAGTGGTACTGGAATCGAACTCATGACACGCTAGCCGTGATCCGATGCCTAGACCACTTAGCTACCTCGGCCACCCCGTAACTCCGAAACAGATTATAAGAGAACTATTGACTGTCGGAAAAAACTAAACTATTTGTTGGTCCTTGGGTGGACTCTAAAGTTCCAATGGATCCCGAGCCATGTTAACATCAGCGGTAACGAAATGGCTGACAGGTTAGCAAAGCAGGAGACAGCTCTTCTCCAGCTCAAACAACCCAGCACGCTCCATTCGGCCAAGTCCCAGATAAAATCAGCAGTTTAAAGATGGAACTGTCAGCAGCTGTAGAGGCTCTCTTTGGGCAAGAATTGGAAGAGCCTCGTTTTCAGAGGCCCCCTAGACCACAACTTACCCCGTGCAGTTAGTGCAGCAGCTTTTAGGATGAGGACAGGATAGATTATCATGCCACACACCTTCACCGCATCAATGTCCTGCTATCACCAGAGTGCCAGCTTTGCGGCTACGGCACTATGAACACCTAAGGACTGGTTCTTCTCTAGACCACAGTAAAAACTATCAAAACAGAATTTTCAAGGAGGTTCATCTCTACTGGTCAGCACGTCACCTAATGGTCCAACAGCCAAGGGTGGGCGTTGGCTAAGAAGAAGAAGAAGACCTTAAATACATATACCAAATTTTATTAAAATCTGTCCAGCAATAAAATCTGAGATAATCGACAAAATCTAAAATTTTAATTTTAAACACCAGTATATAAAAAAAATTATTTGAATATCACTTGCTTTTTTTAACCGAGTATGATATTAATATTTTCATTTCAGAAATGCTTGTAAATCTAAAATCTATAAATTCAAAAATATTTTTTAACTATTCATTTCTTGTTTGAAACTGTCAATAATTTTCGCATTATTGTCAATCAGAAGGCAATGAATTTGATAAATATGAAATGAAATAATACATCTCTTTTCAATGAATATACTTACGTCATTTTGTCACCAACTCATTTTATTCGTTCAATAAATGATTCGAAATTCATGAGATCATTCCTCTAGCTTGACAATATTTATAAATAAAGATAAATTCCTGAAATTAAGGAAACGGTTAATAATGATTTTTTCCCTTCTTTCCCGGTAATCTTCAATTTTGGAGATAATTAAATTGTTGCTGTCGATAATAATTCGAATTCAATGGAATGCACAGAAGCAGTTTAAACATCAACAATACTGTTTGCTACAGGGCATGCTGTTTTCATTCTAGTTAATGAAATAAATCGTCCACATTTTCCTGAAGTGTTTTGGGGATAGACAGAAAGCGTTTGGTATATAATAACATCATTGTTAAATCAATTAGCTGCATTTTTACAAATTGGAAAAATTTATTGTTCTCTGAAGGAGCACTGGAACGTAATTACTTCCCGCGCTTAAAATTCCGAATGTGGGTTAAATTAATTAACCTTGACCTTTTTAGACAAGCTATGCAATCGAAATATGCTCGAATAATCTACAACTAGACTTCAAAACATTTTTTTTTTTTTTTTTGCATGAACAAACTACCTTTTCTCTAGATTAAAAAATGATTTTCCTTAAAATTTTCGGTTAATTAAGTTTATATCGTTTTATTAAAAGTAATTATTTGTTGTCTTCTATTTGTTTCATTAAAAATTTTTTTATAACATTCAGTTTTTAAAAAAAAACATTTTTTATTGCGTTTAGTAGTCTTAAATTTGATTATATATATATATATCAGGTACTTCCAGTTGTAGAATCTTTCTTACCTACAGACAGAAAGAATGAAGAATAGATAGTTATAAAAGAAAAACGACTCACTCATTCAAACTATTAGATCTAGAGACTTGAAATTTGGCACGCATGTTCCTTTCGTTGAATAGAAATCCATTAAGACCGGATTTTTTGAGAAAATGAACTACCAAAGGAAGTTGCGGGTTATAGACCGAATTCCCATTTTAAAACTAATACACTCGCATTCTTAAAATTTGCAAACGCTTATTTAAATGAGTGGAGATTTATCAAGAACTAGTTTTATGGAAATTCGTATCCAAGATAGTGGGAATTGAAGGGGTGATTATGGGGAAGTAATAGATAAAAAAAAATACTTACAAACTTTAAATTTGGCAAAAAATATCCCTTTTGTGAAGTAGAGATCCGCTAACAACGGGTTTTGCGAAAATTGCCGTCCAAGGGGTTGTTACATATAAATTTTTTTTTCTGAACTATTAGACTTGAAATTTGATTGAGTAGATATCTGCAAACAACAGGTTTATGGAAATAGACTCTGAGGGAGATTGCGGGAATTTTCGGTGTCATTAAGATGAAAAAATTTTCAGGTATTAGAACAATTAGATTTACAGACTTGAGAATTCAACAGGCATGTTTCTTTTGTTATATAATATTTGGGGTAGTCAACTCAGAGGGTCTACAACACAAGTGTCGATGATAAATATAATATTTTGGAAATCCATTTCCTGTCCTTTATAAATCAAGAGGAGAGGGCGATGATAATATTTTTCAATGCAATCGAAAGGTTAATGGCCATAACCTATACAAGAAAAAAAATTTTCATCTCCCCCAGTCACCAATGGTCCAAAAATAATTCCCTTTTTGTAATGATCGCGATCTGAAGAACATATCGAAATGCTGTCCATTAAATTTCTCTCGCTTAAGGTATCCGACTACCCAAAAATTGTGAATTTTGCCAAAAATTGACCAATTTTTTATGATTTTATTTTGTAGGTTATTTTATTAGCTTTATAAAAATACCAAGTTCATTATTTTTCGTCCTCTAGAACAAAAACTACAAGTATTTTAGTAAAAGCAGATGTCATTACTTTAAGCAAGATGTCATACTTTAAAACGCGTTTGACTCGAAATTTTTTTTTTTGAAAATGCTCAAACGGGGGTTAGCGATTGCTAAAAATTTTTGAAAATTATTAACTGAAATTTTTTGTTTATGTTCTGTATAATAGTCGAAGTATTTTAACCGTCATATATTATCAATAATTGTTTTATTACAAAATTTACAGTCCCTTCTGTAAATATAATCCCTGTTTTTTAAGCAATTTTATATAACAACTAAGTTAAAGTGCTCTAGTTTTTGTAAAAATTAAAATATCTATTATCCTGAAGGTCATTTGAAAATGAATAACATAGCAACATATCAGAATTGAAAATTTGTTCATAAACTTTTGGTACATAATGGGCCGCGTTTATGGTATTTTTTGTAAATTTTTCTCCATTTTTTTCCCATTTTAGTAATAATAATTTCTATTTCTCTTTTTAATTTTAGCATATTTTTCTTAAAATGTATTAAGTAAATCTAAAAACAACAAAAAATTCCCCTATCTCCATTTTTTTTTTTAAAAAAAAGTTGTCGCAAGTACTTGGATACCTTAATACTTGTGGCAAACAGAGCGTTTGGACACTAAATCAAGCCTTTTATTGTAAGGCGAAGCAGTAGTCCGATTAATTTCACGTTTGGAGCCCACTTCTGTGGAAGTTAACGTGTGATTTGTCCTGATCATACTGCGTAGCACTTCGTCAATGATATCTGATGACCTTCTCACAATCTGGGTTCATCTTTCAAAGAAAAATCACCCAAACGAATATTTCACAGGACATCTTTTGCATATTAGAGCTGTTACTGCTTCCTCTCCAAACACGTCACACAGCTTTTTTTGGCCACCATTCGCATTATTCCCTTTTTGGAACAGACAACATACAATGTCTTAAGGGCACTTTTCCTTTACTCAGGTCAACAGTTTTACAAGTTTAAAAAAGCTGACTAAAATAAGAAAAAAGGCGTATAAATCATTCTAGCATACTAATCTAACAGTTTAATCCTGATTTTGTCGATTCCGAATTCTTGCTATGGATCGGCAACGCCTAAAAGTGTACGTGTTCAAAAATGACCGAACTTTCCCTTATACCCAATAAAATAATTCAGGAATAGATTATACCCTGTAGGAAGTTTCAAGCAAAATTACTCTGAAATATATTAAGCACAAGAGTACGAATAAAGATCTATTGGGTATTAGTATTAATAAGTCTTATTATTTGACGAGAGAAGGGAGACGAAATTGGGTATTAAAACTTAGTCGATTATATCACAGCTATTATGGAAGTTCTCCTTGAATGACAATAAACTTTACTAATAGTATACATTATTTAAAAACATTAATTTATCCCAAAACCAATAAAAAGACTTGCTTATTGTATGGGTAATATTAGACACATTCTTTTATGAGCATAGTTACTATAACTGCAAAAGAAAAATTCAATTCTGCAATGCAATGCATATGTTAAATGTTAAGCTAAAAAATTTGTAAGACCGAAATACTTGAGAGCGCTGAAGTATACTTGATACCACTAGAAGTTAAGTGCATTTTTACATTTGAAAACCGAAGCACTTTATTTCTGATAATATACACAAGTTTTATAAAAAGTACTCGTGCAGAATTCATGGTGTTGTCATGGAAACACATCGGTAATCTATTTGTGTTTCCCTTTTACCTCTTACCACAGATGGAATATTCTCAAAAATTCTAATATATCAGTCAAATAGATTTTATTATTATACGTGATTACGAAATAAGTGGAATCGATTATTATCAAGAAAAATGAATTTAACTCATGATCCTATTTAATAAAGTCTGTAAAGCAGAATTGTTTAAAAAACGGAAGTGGAATTGGAAGTTGAGAAAAGGAAATTTACTGAAACTACTAAAGTTGTGTGAGGAAGCTCTTTTTTTTTAAAGAAATTTACACCAGACACACACATATAGTAATTCAAATGAATACATGATAGAATCATTTAAACAATTGTGATGAAGTGCGTTGGTGGGCTAGAAATTGAACAGTCATAAATGGAAATCGCTCTTTGGCTTTAAGTGTTCCGTATCGGGAAGAGGGGGTCTCAGATAATGGCTATGGATTCAGACATTAGGTATGATCATTAGGAGGACTAGAAAATGGCACACATGTAAAGAATCGCTATTTTGGCTTTAAATGCATAGCACCTTATAGATATGAGCACCAGGCAGCTGTCTCAAGATCTCCCTGCTGCGTCTGGAACAATGGCATCGAAGCAAACCATGCACAGATGGCTAGATGAAAAGGTTTTTTATGCCCTAAAACAAGTAGTGTGCTTTCCCCTTACGCAGTCTCAAAAGACTACTCGTCTCCGGGAACACCAGCCTTGGATGGAGAAAGATTGGTTCTATGTTCTCTTCAGTGACAAATAACGATTCAGCACACAACATGATTCTTGAAGTGTCTTCATCTGAAGAGAACCTGGGAAACGCTATCAGTTTGAAAACACCAGAGAAATCGATCGCGTTGGTGGCACTGGCATCCTTGTATTAACTGAATAGCGTTGGACAGGCGTACACACCCCTTTCTCTGACTTATCAATTAATTCGAATGAATATGTTGAGATTATCGCAGCCAAATATCTTTTTTCAACAGGATGAGACCTCTAGTCACTGGATGTGTATGTGTTTCCCTTGATGAATCATTCCGAATTGTTGGCTTGGTAAAATTGGACCACTTTGGTCACTTTGTTTTCATGACGTCATCCCACTTTGGACTTCCTTTTCTAGGAACCCCTAAAAATAACCGAGTTAATAATACAGTGACTCATAACATCGAAGAATTGAAAGATCGAATATCTGCTGAAACAACTAATGTGACTCCACAAATTCGTAACTTCTAGGTGGGAGGGGAGGAAACCGAGAAAAAACTTGGCATTCTCCGAGCAAACAATGCCTCCCATGTTTTAGTATATTAATTTAAAATCCTTTGAAGAGCGAATAAATCTTTCATTCCCTATCTCTTAATCTTTAATTTTCGTGTCATCTTTATCCAGGGAATAAATAATGACACTCTGTAAGAAATGAATTATTCCTAATTAATATAATAGATAAAAATGTGAGGCTGGAATGACTAAGTGAGCATTTATTTCATGTATATTTTCAAGCTTCCTTTCGGGATTTATTATTTAGGAATTGTAATTTAAGAACTTTTAAAATCATGACAACTTCACAATGAAATATGTTTCTGAGATATAGAATGTAAACAGTGAAGGAGGACATAATTATTCAATTAAAATTACTCTTCAAGTGAGAACAATATTTCTCCTCACCAAATACTTTCGGAGTGGCGAGGCATTCACCATATTGGTGAATAATAGCATTTGAGCTTGACTAGCGATTAAGAATTATCACAGTTCAGTAAATCTTTAATGAAAATGAAGTTAAATGAGTAATTTGAGACCACTGTCATGTAATTGATCTTGCTCTGGTTGTATTAGCTAACTTTATTTAGAGGCAGTTGAAACTCATGAAATTAATGACAGCCCTTAAAAATTCGAACAATTTTTAGTATCTCTTTTCTAATGAATGCTCGAAAACAGAAGAGCATTTGTTATAAGGTAACAACATCATTATAAAATTTCATAGAATCAATCAGGCTTAATATATCTTTACAATGTTTTCCTCAAGTGAAATTTAAGCAAACGTTTCAAAATATTTTGATTTAGGATGTATATGTTTTAGTAAATTAACTCTTTGCGAAGATTTTACGGCATGGATTATTTCTCGTATTAATTATAACTGAATGATCTAATAGAATTAAGTTAGTAGTCAAAAACACTAAAATTTTATTTTTTGAATTAGTTTAAAGGTTATATGTGTCTCGTTTTTGGTTGCCATTTATAATAATTATTTTTATTGTTCTATTAATAAATCAATAACATTCGAAGGAATAAAATCTGACCTCACATTTCTGAAGTGTAACAATGAAACAAGTATGAGATACTTAATATCTCAATGCCAATCATCTGATACTTGTATGCACTAAATTAATTTCTAAAAGGCGTACACTCTCACGAATTATCTGCAAAAGAACAATATAGCGTGGCCTCCTCCATTCTTTATCTTTGTTCAGAGCAAATAATCTTTTACATCGTTTTGTGCATACATTAATAGCATTTTTCTTGTATTACTTAGATTGTAATTTTTGTGTATTTACATTTACTATACGCGTATATATATATGTTTGCATATATGTATATATGTATATGTGTGTATATGTATATGTATAGTGTATGTGTGTTTTATGTATTAGTATTTTATAAATGCCCAATTGTATTCACAGTGCAGAGTTCTTATTATTCTAAGAAAGACACAGTTCTACCGATCACTATGAAAATTGGTATGTATATGTATTTTTTGTGCCATCCTTTTTGTTGCAGCTCCCCCCCTCCATGTGGCACTACAGCATATCAACTTCTTCACCATTCAATCAATCACTAAGTAGCCAACATGGTCGCCTAAAATGATGCCAACTTGACTCTATCGCCAACATTTCGCTATGTTTTCGCCATTATAATGGAAGAAACGGCGTTGCTTGCGAATATTACAATTTTGACTGTACTGTTTGTTCATGGATGGGGAAAAATTGCAGCCTCTGTTAGTCGCAGGACTAGAGCACTTAAAGATAGATAGAGGACTGACTTAGCTCAAGATGGTATCCCATTTAGTCTGGCTCCTACCCTACGAGGACCTGTCCGGCATGGAAGATCCTATCGGTAGAAAAACTACCGCCGGCATAGCTCCTAGGGTTGACAGAGACTCAAGCCCGTCCAACACGTCAAGGTAAGGATACCAATGGAGGGCTCCCTGGCTTACGGTTTTATTACACAGGAACAAAACAAGCCCGTTTTCGAAGTGGTCACCTTAAATCAATGAAATTTTCCGAAAGATCCAAGAGCTTTGAATTGTGTACCAACTGTTCTTATCAGCCGGCCTCGCCTATTAGACCTTCAGACTTAAAATTTAACAAGTATAATTTTTTATTCAGCTGAGATATGCAAAAGGCTTCTTTGTTTAATTTACAATTCACGTAAAATTAACTCATTAAAAACTTCTTTAACCTTCAATTAGTATTGTTTAATTTTTCGATTCACCCGTGTTAAGAATGGGTATACCAGCTAGTACATATATAAATATACGACGATTTCAAGGGAATTAAAATATTTTACAGCGATAATTTTTATCTCGATGCAGTCGTTGAAAGGACGAGGAAACATTTTTGTAATTTAATTTAGTTCTACATTTTAATGACAATCACGCCCATAAACGGATGATAACAACACCAATATAAACATGAACGGACATACACATGTAGACATTTGGACAATATACAAAAGTTTTCCTTTTTCATTCTGGTAAACTTAACTTTTTTAGCTTTCTCAACAGGAAGCTCTTAGAATTGT
Source organism: Trichonephila clavata (assembly GCA_019973975.1). Taxonomy (NCBI): domain Eukaryota; kingdom Metazoa; phylum Arthropoda; class Arachnida; order Araneae; family Nephilidae; genus Trichonephila; species Trichonephila clavata. The sequence goes on from BMAO01012314.1 coordinate 224,748, forward strand.
ATGATTTCCATTAACGAATTCTGAGATTAGTCAGAATAATTGGATGAAGCAATACTGTCCCATCTAATTTCGAAACTTGCTGATGTGGCAGTTTCTGACAAGATAAAGTTGTGGATAACTGAATATTTCCCGTTAGGCGGGTAAAATAAAAAAAGTAATTATCTTGCGATATCTCTTTTTGAAGGGTTCAAGACCATGATGAATTAAATAAAATTCCTCGATAGAGAATATAAATGGTGAAATTAAATTTTCACACACACACACACACACACACACACACACACACACACACACACACACACACACCACACACACACCACACACACACACACACACACACACACACACACACACACACACACAAACACACACACACACACACACACACACACACACACACACACACACACACGCACGCGCGCGCGCGCTCCCTTTTCTCCTATATATATATATAGTCTTTATTTTACATAAAATATAATTAGTAGTAGTAAAAATGTAAATGAATGAATTTGTAGTAATATAAATTCAGAATGATTAAATTATTGACACGTACTGTTCTTCAAATGAAATACTGATTAGCTTTTTCTTTTATAAAGGTTAGTATTTCTTTTCTGAGCATTTAACTTTTGTTAGAGGAATTGTTCACATTAATTTCTTTTCTTTTGCTAGGTAATTTATTCAAAATTGCTGAATTAGCTTTTGAACATGAATTTAATTAATTTATAGTACAAGGACAAGAAATTCGATCACATATGAAAGCAAAATTTTAACGGCTATTAGTCTTTTGAGAAAAGGTAACATTTTTTTCATAAAAAAAATTACAAAATTGTGATTTTAATTATGCTTTAACCAATGACATATTTTTAAAGAAAACTTTTCTTGTAAATTTATGTAGGTAAAACAAAAAACAGTCACAAAAAATAATCTTTAACAATAATGCTAACGATCTTCAAGAAAGTTTTCTTTATTTTGTTATTTTCTATTGATCAAAAATGCTATTTAAAAAGTCTGTTCTTCATACTCTACAAAATCTTAGAGAAACAAATGCAAGAAATGAACAAAACTTTTGCAATGTTTTCCTCTTAAGCATTATATTAGTAACTATATTTTTAAACATTTTAATAAAATTTATAAGCATTGTAAAAGAGTACCATCCTGAAGTTTTTGTAGTTTGTGTAGATCACACAGATTTTCTGATTTAAAAGCATTATTTATACAAATGAACTACTTTTTTAAGGCAACTTGAAAATTAAATTAGGTTAAGGAAAATTTATAATTACAGAAATTTAAAAATGTCCCTAAAATTGCCAAGTCATTAATCTAAGTCTTCTCTTAACATTTCTGAACACAGTCCTTAAAATTCTTTATGCCGTAGTCATTGGATGGGCCTCATAAGTGATTTTCTAAGCTTACAAATTACATTCTTAAATATTAATATCTTTCATGAAAATTATGAAGGTGGTCGCGTTAGTCTAGTAGATCACGAGCTCGTGGCCAGTGTTTGATCACTTTGAACCCAGTGCCACTAGAGAACCTCCGTGTAGAGTCTCCGCTTGATACACGTTAAAATTTGTCGTGACTCAAGCATCCTTCCTTTGCCGCGGTGTAAGTTCGAAAAGAATGATATCCCGTCACTCGCCAGTTCTGATATCCTTGTCACTAGGCCGTGTTTAAAAATTATGAGGTCTGTTGCCAATAGCCGTAGTGTTACTTTAGAGTGCAACGTGAAAAGAAAAGACCCAATCTCTGAAAAATATGAGAAAAGTTTTATCCAGGAGCAATCTTTTTATTCTTTTAATTGTTATAAAAACATATATAAGAAACGCTATTTATTATTCAATTTTTTCCTGACATTCAAATATGAACTTTCATATTTCACCTTTAAAATTTACTTGGTTAATGTTTCTGTAGAAAATAAAATGGATGATTATAGTACTTATATTATACGAATTGATGAGCCTAAAAGTTTCAACTACTAGTTTGAAGTGCATTAGATAGTAGAAAAAAAATTTACAAAAAATTAAATTTTTTGTTCATTTAACGCTCGTGCTTGGCATCTTGACCATTTGACGCCGAGCCTCCAATTACCGAATGACGATGTCGTCAGTCGGGTATTCATCGAGTCTAGTGTATTGGAGCAGGTGGTCGCTATCCATTCTGGCATGGCCACAGAGTTGGCAGGCCTCGTCAGCAGCAAGGCCTCGCCAGTGGAGGTATACTCCCAAAAAGTCATGTCCGGTGGTTATGCGAAATCGGGCAACAGTCTCGGCTCTCTTCATGTGCCCCGGGATTGGACCTACAGTTGCCAAAGGTTCCTCTGGCTTTTCAAGGCTCTTGATTTTTTGGAAATCAATTGCGAAAAGTAAATTTTTTCTTATTTCAGAAAAAAGATATTTTATGTAAGATATTTTAAATATCATACACACACAAGACTCTATTTTGAAATTTTTTTTCATAATATACATACAACTTATACATGGATATTTTATTTTTTAAGGAGATTTTACTGTAAATAAAAGCATAATATTATAACGCTAAAGAACACGATCCCGTAGATACGCATGACACAAACATAAACCCACTAAATATCAAATGAATTTTAAATTCCAAATTTGCTTATTTTATTAAAGAAGAGAAATCATTTCAAATAGCAATCGGAAAGAAAATGCGGGAATGTAAACAATTCTTTACATGTTATATGAGTAAAATATATATAATGCTGCTTTCGAATTTTAAAAAATATTTCGTTTCCTTTTTAAATTTCTCCTCTCTTTATTTTGAACTAGTGAATATCGTCTGCTTTAATTCAATATATAGTTCATGAAACTGTAATATATCTGGCTACTTAAATTCTATGCTTATATATAATCGTTTGTTGTTAAAACTATGTTGCTTAAGTTGGCATCTCTCTCTTTTGCATTATTCTAAATATATTTTTCTTTCAGTCGGAGAAAAGAATAATAAAACACATTATCGACGCTGGGTAAATCTAATATTTTTTCCTTTTTTTTTCTTTCCGACATATTATTATTCATCTAGAGATCTGAATGATTATAAAGGATAAATGCCTTTCGTGGGATAAACTTTGGCTACTATTAGTCATAAGAAGGAATGTCAAATATTTAGCAAATGTATAGAATACTACAACCTTTCTACAAACATAATACTCTAAATCTCTACTGAGGACTGATATTGATCGGATGAAATGATAAGTCTATTCAAAGCTACCATTTAGACTTTTACTTATGCAATGCTTCATAGGTTAGAAATCTCGCACAGATTGAAATCAAGCAACTAAAAATTACAATTTTTTTGATATTTTCTTTATGGAACATAAAAAACAGTAAGTACATGCTATCATTTGTTTATTTTTCATTAATTTTTAAAAGTGTAAAGATACATTTTAGTCATCTTGTACATAGTAAAACTATGAATAAAGTATTTATATATATGTGAAATTATTATTAAAATAGAAGATAGATGTAAGAAAAGAATAGTAAAAAGTTTACAAACTCACGAAATGAGTAATTAAAGTAATTAATAATAAAATGGGAGATAACGTAATACAGAATTATTTCTTAATATAAATAGGAAAACGTATTTCTAAACCCTTTTGAAACTGCACAAAATGCAGAAACAAGTAAAGATACTCTTGAAGGGAAGGAAGTACACGACAAAGAATTCCTTTATATTCATGGAAAAGGATAAATGGAGCTTTTTAGTCCGTATCTCCATTATTCCCGCCACACCCAAATCAAAATCCAAGTGATGTATGTCACTTTGTATTTATACAGTACAGAATATTCAAAAGTGTAGGCTGGATACTTACTTTCAATCTTACACAGAAAAATAATGCTCTTTATGAAACAAAATTACAACAGAATGGCACTTTTTTTAAAGGAATGTCAACCAGTGTTGGTGATGATATCTTTACAATTTTTAAAGAAGTATTCTTGAAGTCTATCTGTTTTTTTTTTTTATAAAGGAATGAGAATTACTATAAAGAATATATTTTTACTAATGCTGTTAAAAAACAGATGTAAATTTCGGCACTTTGGTTCATTTTTGTTCAGTTGAATTGTCGTCATCGAAGATTTGTGCTATCAATAAGGATTATAAATACTTTATTCCACAGTAAAGTCGTTTTTAACTTAAAGGGTGCGGCCCTTGATGCTATATATGTAATGATGTTGAGTCATTTGTCAGTTCAAGAAATATTTTAATCCAGTGTGCATGTTCTCTAGATGACAAGTAATATGTTTAAAAATGAAACATTCCTTTCTTAATTAGATGCTATTGGTTATTACCACAATTACAATGAAGGAATAATTCTTCATATAAATTTTGGGGATTAATTTTATAAGGATTTTCAATACATTTTGTTATAATCAAATGGGGAAGAGCGTATCTGTATGCAGTTCTTTCTAGGAGTTCATTCTATATTTTTAACCACCATTAATGGGGTACATTAGTTTCAAACTTTATTTTCAATCATGCTAATTTTCTCATAAGTTTTTGCGATATCTTAGAAAAATTTATTCACTATCTGTGTTTTCCAATTACGCTCATTATACTGCTTTATCCATCATGGCAGAAGAAGTGGCCATTTTGAAAGACTGATTTACATTAAACTGTTGGAGTTCAAAGCAGTAATGTTGACATAGTGCAGAAGCTTTGAATATGTGTATTAGAGCTCAGGTAAACCTCGTGATGAGGAAAACGAGTTGGCACCAAAAGCCATACAGCCCTCGCGTAGCGATAAGAAAAGAAGAATAAATAAAAATAGGCAGAGTGTTAGTTGATTAGAAAGAGGTTTTTGTCTATTCAGTTACAAAATTCTTGTATAATAATAATAAATTTGCCACGTTATGTAAAAGAAGTCTGAAGAAAAAAGTTGTTTAGTTGGCAAGGCAATGTGTTCCTTTCAAATGCTAAAAAAATCAGTTTTAACCTTTAGTCTTATAACCTATATATATGACTGACTATTGTAAACACTAACCAATTTCATCTCAACCAACGCTAATGAAAAAAGGAAAAGTAAAATTTAATTCCAGTGTAAAATATGGAACTAACATTACGTTTCAATTCATAAAATCAATTATGATGAAAAATATTGAATATCTTTCAAATTTTGAAAAGAAGTTTCTATTTTTAAAAATTCCATCTACCAGTCATTTTTAATTTGAGAAATAAAGTTAATTCCATGTAATTTCAGCTTCCTTGCTCAAATCTAATCTATATATTGAATAAAATAAAATGTATTCTGTGGAGAACGAAAAAATGCAGATTTCACATGCAATTGTATTTTCTTCTGATTTTTTAAAAATATTTTTACATCAGGTTTAGTGATTTGTTAGTAAGAAATTATTTAATATATTAAATATTTCAAAAATTAAACGAAAAATGTTAATTTATAGTAGCATTTGCTACCTTTTGTTTTCTTGAATGCTTATCATTGTATTCAAATAAATGGAATATTCTGCATTTGAGGAGGAAAATTCTATATTATTACGTTCAGGAATTTTAAAAATGACTGGTATAAGGGACTGCTTCATACTGTATAATATTTAGAGTTCTACTTTAACTTTTTCTTTTTATTTTGAACTAAATTTTAAATGACTATTTAAATTATGCAGTATTTATTGATTTTGTGTAATTAGAAAATTCTCTTCCGTAGTATTATTGTCTGTTTTAATTTAATATATAGTTCATGAAAATCTAATTTATTTAATTGCTTAATTATTTGCTGATATGTAATCGTTTGTTGTTACAATTATTTTGCTTGAGAGTTGGCATCTTTTGTATTATTTTAAATATGTTTATTTTTGTAGTCGGAGAAAATAAATAATCGACATTTTTTTTTTGAATACACGTTTGGTCTTCTGTCGTTTATTCGAGAATGGGTATTTCAAACGTTGTTGGTGCGTACTAGATTTTTTTAAAAGAACACGAAGCTCCATTTTTAATTTTTATCAACCAAAATAACTGCCGAATTCACCCTTTCGTGGAATTTTGGTTACAAAGAGTTCTATTTTTTGCTTCTCATTTATTATTTAAGACTTCTCTCATTTCAGCCATCATGAAATGTGATAAGTAAACCAGCGTAATGAAAATCGTTTACAGATTGGATAAGAAATTTGACGACCAAAATTTTGTTGCTGATTTTCCGGTGCAAATTTGAGATGCTACAATAGTAAATCTATCAAGCATAAGTCATTTCCCACTGGCAGCATATTGTGAACTTCCATTTTATTTCAATTTTACTTTTGATTACTAAATTTTTAAACGTCTTTCGTTTGATAAAATTCAAAAAGAACTTGGAATTTTCTCAACCATTATTTTTTTTTCTTTTCTCACACATTCTGTTTTTTAAAAAATATTTTTCTGTTTTTTTCCCCAGCATTTCTAAATTCTTCACATTCCATTTTTTTAAAATCTCGTTACTCGTATTTTTATAATTTTTATTCCACACGCGCGCACACAAAAATGTACAATTTTGCTTAATTTATCCTTTTTGCTTATTTTAAAATTTATGTAAATAAACTTTTAGACGGGAATAAGCCATTCTTTTAAATTATTTTCATATCAAGTTCTTAGTGCTAGGCCACCATCTTGGATGAAAAAGTACTGGTGAATCTTATTTGGCTCGATTTCAAGGGCATCCCAAACAGATTATTGGCTCGTAGCGTACTAATAACAAATAAATTCCTAAATTTTTGTACTTTTGTGAGATAGTATCATTTCTCTAGAAATTTCTGCGATCATTTGAGTGATTATTAGAAGAAAAGGTGACAACATGGAATAAACTAAGGCACTAATAATAGTATGTACTTTAATGCATTAGTATGATTTTGTAAAAGTCTTGAAGCTGAATATTTTTAAGCATAAATTCAGTGAAATTTCTCAAAAAATTTTTAAAGCACAAAAAAAGAACAAAATAATGAATTAAAAAGAAACAAGACTGTTAAATAGCGTCAATTACATAAAATATTTTTCAAAGTTTAAACAAAAGATTTTTAACTCTTTAAATAACTATTTTATTAAGATGAAAATTCTTAAGAAACAAAAATATGTCCTTCTGACATAATTTTTTACCCTCCAAAAAGTAATCCCATTTCTTCCATTTTTCTATTACATAAAGACAAAATTCGACTAAAGAGGCGTATATTTCACCAAATGATTAATCATCTGTAAAGGAATCGAGAAAGATCACTGCACATTGAATTTCTGTGTAAAATGAAATTTGACGAGTCATTAGGGGTCATAGACAAGCATTCCATCTTTCAAATTTCATTCACTTTTCAGGTTCAGATGCCGTTATTAAAAAGTAGTCATAGATCCAGCTGAAGTAATGATACTTCTGTGCATTTCATATCTTTTGTCGAGTTTCATTGGATGAATTTTCTAAAACGGAAGCAATAGCACCATCAGAGCAATACCAGTGAAGTGGAAGTTACGGCTTGTTATCTTGTATGATGGATTTCATTCCTGCAATTGAATAGCATGTCAAAAGCGCTTAAAATTTTGTGTGGTTGATGATACTTAATAGTTGAGTGAAGTATGTGTAAAATAGTTAGTTTTATAGGAAATTAAATCATGAGTTTGAATGCAATGAACTCCTTTGATTATAATTTCGAATATTTCATAGAATTTTAGAGTTTCTTGAAAAGCTTAATATATAATTCAATACGTATATAATTAAATTTGTTTTACACTCATTTCCATAAATTAAGGATAATGAAGTTCAGGCAAAGAAAGAGACAGAAGCAAAACAAATTTGACTTATTTGTAAAGTCTATTTATTAAACAAAAGGTAAAGAGCAAAAAAGATGCTATATGTTTGACATAATTAATAAAAATTGCGATTTTTACACCCTGGAGCAAATTTCAAAAAAGAACCTATTTACATAAAACAGTATAGCATGGTTAGTATGATGGTTAATACGGAGTATGTCTCCCGGACGATGCAATACATGCCATACAATGCCTACGCATGCTGAGTATCAAATTATCAATCTGATCTTGGGGAATATTACACCACTCCTCAAGAAATGCCCTCCGAAGTTCCGGTAGACAGGTGGGAGGGGGTTGACGGGCTGCAAATCGTCGACAAAGCATATCCCTCACATGCTCTATTGGATTCAAGTCCGGTGAGTATGCTGGCCAATCCATACGGGTGATATCCTCCGATTGAAGGCATTCGTCTACAATGTTCGCACGGTGAGGACGGGCGTTGTCATCCATAAACAGAAATTCAGCACCCATGGCGCCTCGAAACAAACGTACATGTTGTTCCATAATGACATCCCGATAGATGTGGCCTGTCATCGTTACACTCTGAACATGCAGGTCAGTTCTGGAACCAAGAATAATTCCTCCCCAAACGAGCCATCCTGCACCACCGTAACGGTGTCGTTTAATGGTGTTCTCATGGTGGTAACGGGTACCTTGCGCTCTCCATATGAAAGTCTGGCGAGAATCAGACTGCAAACTAAACCTGGACTCGTCGGAAAACATCACACAAGACCACTGTTGAGGTGTC
>BMAO01012315.1:0-19705 GCA_019973975.1 Trichonephila clavata
CGTAGTAGGTAAGAAAAGCCGTTCTGCGGTAAAGGCGCAGGCACAGGCACAGGCGCAGGCGCAGGCACAGGCACAGGCGCAGGCGCAGAGTTGAGTTGTTTTCCTCCTGTGGAGGCGCAGGCGCGGAGTTGTTTCCCTTCTGTGGATGCTGCGTGGAGTTGAGTTGTTTCCCTCCTGCTATGGTTTTGGTTTTCGAGTTGATGGGGGAGTTGAGTTGTTTTCACCTGCTGTTGAGTTGTTTCCCTCCTGCTGCTAAGTTGAGTTGTTTTTTTAAATGTGTAAAAAAAGTTTATTGAAATGTTTAAAGTGCTCATGGCGCCACCTATTGGTTAAACTATACACTAATTATTAGATTTTAAAATGATTGAAAAAATAACGCTCAAATAAAAAAAAAATAATAAATCCAGATTCAAACTCACAGCCCCAGAACAAAATGTCTCCATAGGACAATAGTTTTTCAGTTACGCTAACCATTGTCCTATGAAGGCATGCAGACCTGAAGAAAACTTAGGTTTATAATCTCATGAATTTAATTTTGCAGGCGAAGCAGATGGCGACATTTTCTTAATTAAAATGAAATAAAAAAAATATTTCACTTATATTATTTTAATAATTTGTAAATTTTAATGCGGTATAATGATTACACATACACAGTAAAAATGTGACGTAGAATACTCGTAATCAGCGTGTGAACGGTTTACGATTGAACTTGTCTTAGCTTGTCTGATCTTGATTCTACAAGACGGCGACTGAATTCTACGTCAGAAATTATCTCAATGCTTAGAGCGGATGGATACATTGTTGGCTTTAAAAAAGTTTATTTTTATAAATCTGAAGCAAAAAGAATAATTTTTTTTTTATAAATATGGTTATATTGTTAATTTTATTCATACTGCTTTCTAGTTTAATTTATGTTGAAATAGTTTCATTTTAAAAGATAAATATCAGTATACATCTTTCAAACAAATTATCTTAGTATGTTAAGCATAAGTGATATTTTAAATATATTTTGTATAAAAGAAAGGAAAAATTTATGTTTATGTGCTTAAAGCAAACTCTTTGCCTTTTCCAAAGAGTATAAATTGTATAACTATTCATTGCAATAACCATTTAGTTAAAATATTTTTTAATTGAATAGAAATAAAAAAAATATTTATTATACATTGTTTTAATAACAAATTGTAAATTTTAATTCGGTATAATGATTACACATACACAGCAAAGATACAAAGTAAATTGTTTATTCAGAAATCAACATCTTGTATTGCGTTTTACATTACAATTGTATATATATATATATATATACATTACAGGAGAACAACAAATTATAAAATTGATTTCAGTATAAGGATTACACAAAAAGATACAAAGTAAGTTGTTTATTTACAAAAGCAGCATTCCATTTCACATTACAATCTTTTATTTACATTACAAAAATCACATTATTGTGTCATCATTGGATTTTATGTCTTACTGCTCATCGAATAGGTCTAAATTCATCAATGACCAATGTCCATGGGCAAGCGTAGTAATGCCATCATCATTAATAAACCTTTTGTCATCTTTATAGGACAGAGCAAGTTTGTTTTGCTTTATGGAGTGTATTGAATGAAATTTGGATCTAATTAAGTTCATGTCAACATATTTTAATTTTTGATTAAAAAGACAGGCTTTGTAGTCCTCAAATGTTATTTTATTTTTTATAGTTTGTTTTTTAATTCCTTTTAACCGCTTTTCAATCTTATGGTTTGTTTTGTAGGCATACATTTTCGATTTTAATCCTACATATTCTGTCATAATATTTCCCTTGTTTTCATCCTTCATTTTCCCGATGACTTTTTTGTTCACTAGAGGTAAATTGTAAATGTTGTTTTTATCATAATCTGAAGTATCATATAAGTTAATATCATTTTTCATGTCACTGTAAAAATCATCAGTTTTTATTTCATAGATAAAGGAATCGGTGTCTGTATACATGAGCCTTACTTTCGAGTCGTAACGGTGCTTCATGTACTCATAGTGAAAAGAATACATTAGAACTTTTGATAAGTCTAAAATTACCATTCCTACCTGTATTGGTTTCAAAAATTTGATTTGGGTTTTTTTTAGATGGACGGCCATTAAGTTTTCAGAAAATATTGTGCGTCGATTAAAATTTGATTTCGCTATTAACTTTCGAGCCTGCTCTTCTGTTGAGCATAAACGTATATCTACTCTTCTTCTTACATTTTCCATCGTTTTCCCGAATATGCTGTTATTCATTAGTTTGTAATAATCCTTCTGAAAGTCATTTACAGCTTTAGTTCTTAATTTAGTATTATAATCTATGTAATTTTTAAGCCAAGGAGATTGAAAAAATTTTAAAACTCGATGAGTTTTTTTCAAGACTAACCCTAATTTTAAATATAGCTTTAAATTAGAATAATGGAGAACATATTTTGTTTTGGATTCCAAAGTAGTTAAAAGTCTAGGTTCTTTACAATTAGGTGGGGGCTTATTTTCAGGGGCAAGGGGAAAGTCTGAATGTTTGTCATGCAAATCGGAGGGATATTCAAGATCTACTTCCAAGATGTAACCTACATCGGATTCATCTGATAAATTTAAAATATCCTGTTCGGTTAAATTTTTATCACTCCAAACAAAATCTTTTAAGGGTAGATATTTACTCATTGCATAACCGTACAAATTATTTGCGTCAAGGTACATTAAATATTTTATCTCATCATCTGGGTTAAAATTAGACATATATTTGTTGTTAGCTATAGCATAACGATTGCAGCACTGACTTATACCTCCTCTTACACCCTTTTCTATAAAAAGAAGCATGTCGTAATCAGTGAACAGTTCGATAGCTACTTTAGTATGTAATAACATAGCATCCCATGATAAAGCTGGGGTGGTAAAATACCAACAGGGGTCAAGTTTATAAGTTTGCATGCATATTTTCCGAAAGTTTTCAAAGAGATCTGTTAACAATAGGACATCTGTTTTTACATATAGATCACAGTATTCACCAAGATTATTTAAATGAAATTCATTAAATACTTTACATGCATGATTATAATCCTCTACACTTATAGGCTCCTCATTTAGTTTATTGTAAAATTTGCTAATAGGTGGTAAACAAGAATCTTTACACTTTTCAAAACTATCAAAATAATCATACGGAAAAACTCCTTTTCTTAAAAGTAAATCTATTTTTTCTGAATCAAAATAATGTTTCATATATTTAAATTCATCTTTTTTTAGTGTTTTTATCAAATTTTCCAAACTAGAAGACATGAATTTGAAAGAATCTAAAAACCTTAACTGAAAATCATTTGAAATATTTTTACTGAAGGAAATATATTTTTCTTCGGTGTTCGGAATTAAATTAATTTGTTTTTTATCGTATCCTAACTCCTTAATAAAAATATGGGCGTCATACCCAGAAAGATTATGGAAGAAAACAGGCAAAAATTTAGGGGTTTTCATTGCTAAATTACAACTATTACAACAAGGGCCATTAAATTTTTGAGTCACATGGTTATGATCCCTAACCTTGATATTGTTTTCGCGAAAGGTTTGATCACAAACATAACAATTTTTAGCATTATCATACAATTGCTTTTCTGATTCAGTAAGAGGTAATAATGGTTTTAGTTTTTTATAAATATTATCCATTTCTATTGCATCTTTTTCTAACTTTTCAATAAAAATTTTTGGGGCATCAATACCTCTATATACTACTGGATCTTTATAATACCCCCTTGATAACTGATAAAATAACAAAAACCTATCGGGACATGTTTTTCATAAATATTAGTAAATGAAAAGTTTGGATTAGGACCACAAGTATCAGTTTTCCTAGTTACACACTCGAAATCCGCATATACAACAAAGGGTATTTTTAAACAATGTTGAAAATTTTTAAATTTTAAAAACTTACTAGTTTCTGACGGCATTACTACTCTTGCAGGACTTTTATGTATACACATCTCATTGTGCTGAAGAAGTTTGTATTCTGTTTGCAAAGCACTTAAACATCTTTTACATATAAATGTTTTATGATGATGTTTTGAGAGTTGTTTGGAAACAAGTCGAGATAAGCTTTTAATGAAACAATAATGTCCAAACTCTCCATTTTTTACGTAAAGCAAATCTATATGTTTATCACACACTATATCACTGATGAGGAGAGGAAATATTTTTAAATCTTCTTCAAAAGAATAAATATTTATTCCTATATCGTTCATTTTTGAAAATTTTTTCACCTCGTTAAGCGGTGTTGGAAAGGATATTCCATCAAAGTTCAACTTATTTATGTGGGGGACATAACTTGACGTTTTGTTGAGGTTGCTGGTGTTGGGGTAAAGAGCTGCGAGAATAGACCACATGAAGCACTGAGAGTCCTCATTATTGATGACATTGATGATTGCCTTAGTTTCAGCGATCTGCTTCGGCACCTCGATGAAGGATGATGAACCTCTGAATGGAGAATAACGGTTTGTGCGGACTTCGAGTCTTAAGATTTCGTCCAGTGTCCAGCCCGAGTCTTTACCCTCGAAATCCTCACTTTCTTTCACTATTTTCTCAGACATGTTGTCATAAAGGCTGGCGAGATTAGTTCCTTGTAATACTTCATTATTCGGCGTTTTAAATTCAACGTTTTTTATCATTTTTCCGGCATCTGTCGCTTTCGAGTAAATGCAATGAACCCATTTACTCACTTTCAAGGATTTGTAAGTTTTGAGTTCATTGTGAAAAATTAAGAGTGTCTCTTCTTTTCTCAAGAGTAGAAACTCTTTTATCCCCAGTGAACTATCGTTATTATGGAGATCAAATGTTTTATAAGCTTTTTGAAAAGCACTCTCTCTTCTTTTGGTGGTAAGGAGATATTTTCAGGAACAGCAGCAGAATGTTCTGGGACAGCTGTAGAATTTTCAGGAACGGCCGTAAAGGTTTCAGGAACTGCATCAGAATGTTCTGGGGAAGTCGTAGAGTTTTCAGGAACAGCCGTAGAGTTTTCAGCAGATGTGGACAACTGTGTTTTCTTTTTCCTATTTGAAACAGACAAATCCACTCTCTTTCTTTTTCCCGCTTCATTCTCCAACTTTCTTTCGCAGCTTTTATTTTTCAAATGATTCAATAAGTTGTCTTTACGGGTAAAGGATGTATCACAAAACTCACATACAATTTTCTCTGTTGAATGCACAGAGTCAATGTGTCGTTTTAAATCACTTTGCCGAACGAAGTTTTTTCCACAAATATTGCAAGTAGACATAATGAAGCCGTAGAAATTTTAGAACGTTGCTACTCACTACTAAATCTTCAAACAAATTTTGTGTTCTGCTACTCTGTGACGATCAGGCACTGTACATATATTCGACGGAGCGAATGGGCTATTTGAAACATGTTATCAACGCGGTCTCCTTTTAAACTCCTGGGGGTGGATAGTACACGCCCCTCATCACTTCTCATTGGTTGGCGCAGTGGAAATCTGCACACGTCACGCTCCGACCCTTACCACCCGCCGTTTTCCGAGGCGTCAGTCTACAAAGTCAGACAGGGTATGTGAATAGATCAGCAGGGGGTTTCGTCCTGCCCATTCAAACCACAGACCCACTGACGTCGAGACGAAACAATGAAAACCACGTGTTTTGCCTCCAAGCTGCTCTAATCCATCAAACTAGACATAAATAGGGGATCAATGCTACCTTGTTACAATACTATGAGAAAATACTGTACTGAATGGTCTCACTTTTATCTGATAATGAATCAAAACTTGAAAATGCAGGATACAACATAATATGATTATGGACAGGGATAAGAATTTATGAATTTTCTTTTTGTTATCACGCAAAATAAAATTTATAGAATTAACTGTCTCGTAGTATAAATAGCAGCAGCATTGATAAAAATTATTAGTTTAATCATGGATTCTCTCAAATTGGTTCATCCATTTACTTTAATCTTGGCTGGACCATCTGGTAGCGGTAAAAGTCAGTTCGTTAAAAAATTAATTGAAAATAAAATGATTAAACCTTTTCCTAAAAAAATAGTTTGGTGTTATGGGGTTTATCAAAAGTTATATGAAGAAATGTCGAATATTTCCTTTCATGAAGGTATTCCATCTAATGTGCACCAGTATTCGGATGCGTTAATTGTTATAGATGATCTTATGGGCGAGTTAGGGAATGATCCCCAATTAACAAAATTATTTGTAAAATATTCACATCACAGAAATTTGAGTATAATTTTTGTGGTACAGAATATTTTTCATAAAGGGAAAGAAATTAGAGAAATTTCCTTAAACGCTCATTATCTTGTATTATTTAAGAATCGAAGAGATCAATCCCAAATTACACATTTAGGGCGCCAATTATATCCTCGTAAAGTGAAATTTTTTCAAGAATGTTACACAGATACCACATCAAAGCCGTACGGATACTTACTTATTGATTTAAAACCTGAAACTGATGAATCCTTGCGTGTGCGCACAGGTATGTTTCCTGGAGATGTTTTTTATGTATATCAACCTCGATAACCCATTACTTTGAAACAAATAAATAGATTCAAATTGTTAGATGAATATTCATTAGTTCGCAAGATGCCAGTGTGTTCTGAACAAACTTTAGAGCTCTTAAAATTAATTTCTAAAACAAAAAACTCAAAATCTATTTTGAAAAAGTGTTCAAAGAAAGAAATAAAAACTTTGTGTGAGTGCGTGCTGAATGTTTTATGTGGTAACATATCGTTGACTAAAATTAAAAAAATCGCTTATCTCCCTATAAAGAAAGCTTAAGAAAGCTTTCTAACAAAAAAACACCTCTTTACGAGAAAAAGAAAATTTTAATTCAAAAAGGAGAAGGATTCCTATCTATTTTATTACCAGCAGCTATTTCCGTTATCAGCTCTTTAATTCAAAATGGAATTTAGCAAAAAATTTGTACTGGTACCCGAAGAAAGAGCTCAAGTAGCGGAACACTTATCGGAACTTGATCAACGTATGAAAAACATTCTCCATAATAAGGATTTAACTGAAGAAGAAAAAGCAATACTCTATCTACAAGTTTTACAAAAATATACACATTTTTCTGTTGAAAATCGAAAAGAGTCCGAATCAATTCCAACTGAAACATCTGTATCGGAAAATCAAGAAATGGAATCATTAAACGAAAATCTAAAAGGTTCAATAGTGAAGACAGAGAAAGGGCAGAATGTGAAGACAGAAAAAGGAGTGTTAGAGGATAAAATTTTTAGAATTGTTCCACCTAGGTATAAAGAAAAAGCAAAAGATATTTTCCAGTTTTTAAAGCTTCAAGAATCTTTCAGTTGGAATTCTGATGGTGAAATTATTTACAAAAATACTGTTATTCCAGGAAGTAATATTGTATTCCTCGTAAATGATTTTCTACGGAACCGAAAATCGGCACCTGAAGGAAGATATGTATTTTTAAGTGCTTTGAATGATGTAAATTTACCGAAACATCTAGATGTAAATAAAAAATTGTATAAGAATAACAAAATTATCAAAAAACCAATAATGTATGCTCGCAGAAATGCATGGTTGAAACTTTGAAATAAATGATAATCATTTGATTTAAAAAAAAATGTCTCTTTATGATTTGAACAGTTTTCTTTTGCAGGTGAAAATATACTTATTTAATAAAATTTAAAAGTTTCAAATAGATGATAATTAAATAAAATTATATTAATTTTTTGAGAAAAAGAAATTTATCATAGAAAAAAATATTAATTTTTTTAGGGAACAAAAATATTTTATCATAGAAAAAAATATTAATTTTTTAAGGGGAAAATTATTATAAAAATTATATTAATTTTTTTGAGAAAAAAAAATTTATCATAGAAAAAAAATAGTAATTTTTTTAGGGAAAAATAAAAGAATATAATAGAAAAAAAATAAAAGACACAAATATTTAGTTTCATTCCATTTTTTTTTATTTTTTATTTTCTAAACACAAATCTTACACCATATCGCTTCTTTACAAATTGATACATAATAAAATCATTTATATACAATTGATTTAAAATATAATGCATAGAATAGCCTTGGCTGCGTTTGAATAAAAAGTAAATACAGTATTGTCCACAAACATTGGATGTTGGTGATTGAAACACTTTGGAATTCCATAATACATCTAAATAGGTAGTAGTACTAATGTTATAGAATGCAGGAGGTTGTCCAAACGAGTCATAAAATTCTAATTCTCTTTTATCATTCACAAATAATGCTAACCAGTGGGTTCCAGGCTGCGATGAGTCATCAGAATTTACAATAGCACACATGTTTTCTTGCAGAGGAGGGATTGTATCTCTAGAATAAACACCTTGGAAATAGGGGGACGTGGCCTTCTCTTGAGATAAGACTGTAAACAGTTGCATTCCATCCATTCTTTAATTTCCGAAATCATACAAGATATTTCTCGATTTGTTTATTTCGATTAAATTTTCAAACTCGGCGAAAACGATAACACATACGGTTTGTTCTAAAGATTTGCTGAATTTTAGTTCTAATCGCAAATTGCTATGTTTTATCAAACTTAAATGTTCTCCTGAGGAACATAAATCTGGTGAGAGGTTAAATCCAAATAATGTATTTGAATCTTTATATTCTTTTCTAGAAATAAATATACCTCTGTCTTGACCCATTCGATCTGTCCCAACGAATAGAGTTTGATAGGCACGTATGTATTGATCTTTAGAAAAATCGAGTTCTAATGGATTGTGAGGCACCGGTTGTCCATCCACATACACTCCAACAAAATTTAAATTAAAATGTTTAAACTCATAGGGAGATTTTGAAAATGCGCCGTGAAAAGCTTCATTATCAACACATCCTACAAAAACTTTTTTCGGCATTTGGCCTGAAAATATGTTATCTTGAATAAAAGACATGCTTCCTTTAGGAATCGAATACACTTTGCACAGAACTCGGTTAATGGGATATTTTGCACTTGTTTTTTCCAGCGCTTTCGCATGACCAAGAATAACTCCAGGATTCACGCGAACTTTTCGTATGAATAAAGAAACATGATCCAAAACAACTTTAAATCCTACAGATCCTTGCAAACAAAATTCGGGTTTGCTTCGTATTAATTTTATTTTTAAATCCACTAAATTGAGTAAAAGACGATCTTGATGAAATAAATCTGAATGTATGCAACCAATCATGTCTACAGTTGCACTTTCTTTAAAAAATTCAGTTCTTTTCTTGAGACCATCATCAGAATCCTTGTAAAATAGTTCAGCCGTTAATTGGGAAGTTTTGCTGTCGTATCCATGGTTTAAGAGAGTTTCAATATAAGATCGGTAGGGATATGTATTACTGGAATTGGAAACCACGCGATCATTTAAGGATACATCTACTTGAGAAAATAATGAATGTAGAAATAAATTCACAGGTCCTATAGTATCATCTTTAGTAATAGGTGTATTGTCCACTTTTACTATTTTCGCTTTTACATATAATTGTGTTTGACTGAGATCTATGTAATCTTCTGCACTTCCAGAAATGTGAAATTCTACAGGTGCGTTATCGAAAACGTTAGAAAGAGGGTGAAATTGTTTCCACTGCCCATCTTGAATAACTGTTTGAGTACCGGGTAAGTTGAAAAGTTCCAATTCAGATTTAACACATTCAGGAGAATCTTTGAGAATAAATGCCATTTTTACGAATCGAAAATATCGCGTACACTCACTTTACGTGCTTTGGATGAAATGAATTTTTTCTGTTTCTTACACTTTCTTTTATACTGTCCTTTCCCCACCATAGATTGAACTCTATCAATAGCTTTCTGAGCTAATTTTTTCCCACTTTCTCTGCTTCTTGTTTTTACGGCTTCTTTAAATTTTTCTCCTGACAATACATCAGAGGCAACACGACTCCCTGTCCTTAATACTTCTTTTCCAATAGTTTTACCTCCTTTTACTAAAAAAGGTAAGGCCGCTCTAAACAATCGGCGAAATATTCCTCCGATTCCATAACCCTTTTGAAAACTAATGCCCTTGTAATGAGTCAGACCCGAGCCGATCTGACCTGCATAATGGTCCTCAAATCTTTTAGTACAGCAAACGTATGGTAAGCTCATCTTGGCGCTTTTATCTTCAAATGAGGGTATGAGAAAAGCACTGCTTTATTTATAGTATTTGTCTCATGCGAAAATGAAGCACTATGATCACTTTACCTCTTTCAAAGGGAACAAAATCACCTGAATTGAGTCTCAGTTCAGCTTGAATCGTCTGAAACGAGTGTCTCACTAAAGGTAAGTATTGAGGTCTATCATAATATTGACTAATCGTTTCCCCGTCTTCACCTTTAGTTCGAACGATTCGTAATAAAGGAGCTTGTGTATCTCCCACAATTTGAGGTGAAATTAGATCCGAGTAAACGTAAAAAACCGAAAAATTAGACCATGCATCAGCAACGAATTCGCTTTTCATATTACCCGTTATGATTGCATTGCGTTTGAACCCTAACAATTCTCCTAAGTTCTCTAAATGAAGACTGCTACCTTGAATCGCATTCATTTTCACCCGTTTCGATGCTTTATTGTAAGTTATTGTGAACCGACTAGGATTTTTTGGTAAAGCAAGCTGTATGGCTGATATAATATCAAACATTGTTTCATAACACCCCACATCAATTGTTTGCTTAACGGTTGAAGAGATATTACCGTCACCCACTTTGTATCGAAAATAATTGTTAGTTTCATTTACGTTAAGCCAAGAATGAGGGTAGATGATTTCAGACAATCCACTTCCCATTCACCATTTAAATAAACGGGGGAGGGTAACTGAGTTTTGAAATGAGATATTTTGTTTTCTGGAAAGAAATGCATAGAGCTATCAGAAGGTAATGTTACGTAGAAAGACATTTTGAAAATGAGTCCGTAAGAAAAAAATTTAACTATTTATACTTTTTGAATATCAGTCACCCAATCATTAAACTTTTCAGGATAACCTAAAAATTTAACAAAATATTCAGTGATTCCTCGTCTTTTTCTTTGTTTGATGACGTTCTCTACAGGATAGAAACCAGAGTCGACAACTTTTTGTAATTCTGCTTCGTAATAAGTACCTTTAATCTCTTCACCTTGTAAATCTCTTAATCTATAAACGATCGGAATTCTTTGCACGATTTCATAAACTGCGAAAAGTTCTCGACTCCAGTTTTGTTCATATCCTTTTTCAAAGAGAAGTTTTTGCTTATTAATGCGCACAACATCGCCAATTTTAAATTTAGGGGCTTTAGGTTTCTCATTTCTTAGATCACCATATAAATTATTTAATACTTGCTTCCTGTTATGCCTACTTACAGAAGCAGGCTCCATTTTAATTGAACGGTGATACGAGTGATTATAACTGTGCATTAATTTATCAATGACGTCAATGTAATTTTTAGTATTAAATTCAGTGAAATATTTCCACATTTTTGTTTTTAACGTCCGATTAAACCTTTCAACTACGCTAGCTTTAGTTTCGTTATTTGTAGAAAAAAATTTTACACTCATATTTTTCAAATAATTTTGAACTACTTTATTTAAAAACTCCTTACCGGCATCTGTTTGCAACACTTTAGGCTTCCTTTCTTTAAAAATAATTTCTAGCGCAGACTTTACACTTTTTCCAAATTTATCTTTCAGAGGAATTGCCCATGCAAATTTTGAAAATAAATCAATGCAAGTTAACAAATACTTATAACCCTTATTAAATTCTGCTAAAGATTGCATATCGACTAAATCCACTTGAAACTGACGATCAATATCACTTACAAATACTCGATTCCGCTGAAACTTATGCCGAACAGGTTTATGAAGAGTGTAAGCATCTTTCTGTGATAACCAATGCTTTACACCTCCGAAGCTACTTGGAACTTCGGGATTTTCGTAAAACGCTGCTAAATCTTGATACATTGTTACCGACGAACAGAACTTGATTGAATGACTATTACAATGAATAGTTATGCAATTTATACTTTTTGGGAAAGGCAAAGGGATTATGTTTAAAAGCATGAGCATAAATTTTCCTTACTTTTATACAAAATACTCTTATTTGTTTTTTAAACGTGAAACTTATTTCAACACAAATATTAAACTAACAAACAACAAAAATGATATTAACTCAAATCAAGCATAAAAAAAAACATTTTATTCAGATTTATAGGAACAAAATACTGTGTAAAACTTATAAAGTCAGTATGCAATATTTTTTAAACAAAATCCTCATAATATTCAAAACAATCAGATGGACATAACATATCTCTTACTTCTCTTAAAATAATATCTAAGCGAAGATTTTCCAAAAAATTTTCAGTTACATAATTTACAGGTTTTAACAGTAAAAAGTGTACATTTTCAAAAAGATTATTATAAAAATAATCAGCTATCTCATTAGCTTCCAGTGACAAAACATGTGAATTAAATGTTTCTTCTCGGTTCCCCCATAACTCCTCAGCGAGTTTCTGAGGTTGATTCAGTCCTTTTTCGTTCAGGAGGCTACAAATAGATTTTTTCAAAATTTGCGTCAAGTATCGTTGACCCAGACTAACGTCCAAAGAAAAAGGTAATGCGTTTTCTATGGGACCTTCACAGAAGGTTTTATATGCAGTTAAAAAGTCCATACACAGAAATACATTGTCTATAACGGCATTTTCAATAGCACCATATTTTTCAATCATTTCAGCCCACTGCTCTCGGGATATGCTGATTTCTTTAAAAGTAGGCTCTTTATTCGGACCGTATTTAATGCGCTTAAAAGTAAAATTAGTGAAGTTCTCACTTGTTATTTGAATGTGTCGTTCAGGAGGGAAAAGTCCACTTGGTAATTCCTCCAGTGATTCCGGTACTTTCTTTTTACGCATGATATATTCGATCCACTGTGGGTCTAATGTTATTCCCTCAGGAGTTGGGTAGTAGGTTTTTCCATACTTCTTGAAACGCCTTATGTGTACTGATACGGAATCATAATAGATGCTTGCAAAGACAAAAACATCATCTCCAATTGGAAATACTCCATCTGGTATGCAATCCTCGGTAAATTTTCCATACTTCTGAAAATAATATATCAAAATTAATGAGGATTAGAAAAGTGTAAAAAACATTATAAACATTACATATCAAATTTATTTAATTTTGTTACTTACTTTTGAAACTTCTCTTCTTGCTTTCTTATTTGCAGAAGATTCCACGACCTTTCCAAGCTTTCGTTGTTCGCTATGTGTTTCAGACATTGTCAATTTTTTTTTTTTCCTTTTTGAATACAGTCCGTCGCAGTACTGACAAACGAAATGAATCTTGAACCTAAGATGTGACAAGGGTCTAAAGCATATTGACCGAATTACACTTGAACGGAGTTCGCTGAGTGGTTGAAAGCAATGTATCCATCCGCTCTAAGCATTGAGATAATTTCTGACGTAGAATTCAGTCGCCGTCTTGTAGAATCAAGATCAGACAAGCTAAGACAAGTTCAATCGTAAACCGTTCACACGCTGATTACGAGTATTCTACGTCACATTTTTTACTGTGTATGTGTAATCATTATACCGAATTAAAATTTACAAATTATTAAAATAATATAAATGAAATATTTTTTTTATTTCATTTTAATTAAGAAAATGTCGCCATCTGCTTCGCCTGCAAAATTAAATTCATGAGATTATAAACCTAAGTTTTCTTCAGGTCTGCATGCCTTCATAGGACAATGGTTAGCGTAACTGAAAAACTATTGTCCTATGGAGACATTTTGTTCTGGGTCTGTGAGTTTGAATCTGGATTTATTATTATTTTTTTTATTTGAGCGTTATTTTTTCAATCATTTTAAAATCTAATAATTAGTATATAGTTTAACCAATAGGTGGCGCCATGAGCACTTTAAACATTTCAATAAACTTTTTTTACACATTTAAAAAACAACTCAACTTAGCAGCAGGAGGGAAACAACTCAACAGCAGGTGAAAACAACTCAACTCCCCCTATCAACTCGAAAACCAAAACCATAGCAGGAGGGAAACAACTCAACTCCACGCAGCATCCACAGGAGGAAAACAACTCAACTCTGCGCCTGCGCCTTTACCGCAGAATCGGCTTTTCTTACCTACTTATAATTTAGACAGAAATTAAAACCCGGAATTAGTTATTTTAATTCCAGGATTTCGGGATTAGAAGAAACGTCGGGATCTCGGGCAAACCCTAACTGTATTACTTTTAAAGTATTATTGGATTCACGCCATTATTTAAAGATATGTTAAATCAAATTATTTCTTCTAGATTATTTTTAATGGCAATGATTGTGCCCAGTCAAACCTAAAAATTTATTACCTCTTTATTGGGAAGTTAATAATTGTGTACATAGTACAGGGCCGGTCCTAGCAGGTGTGCAGCGCGTGCACCGCACGAGGGTGGCCAAGACAAGGGGCGGCCGCATATAGTTCTATCAATCAGGCAAAATTTTGTACAGTTTCTAAAAATAAAACTTACAATACATCGAAAAAAAATGCTGAATTTTAAATAGTTATTGAAAAATCAAATTAAGGCACGATTCCCCAACAGCATAGCATAGTTTAAGAAAAACAGAATGTCAGTGCACAGTGTGTTGGTTCACACACATTGTTCATTAAGGCCTACTTTTTATGTACATCTTTCATTTGATAGCAAAATTCATGACAGAGCTGGCTATACCGCAATAGAAAAGTCTTTTTTTCTTCTTTTTTTTTTTGCTTATCAGCGACACTGGCAACTTCACACTGTGGATTGATACTTAGACGTCTCAAAATTGATTTTTGAGAAAGCTGACATATAAAATTACCTAATATGGTTAATATTACCTAAGACATAGGAATGTTTAAATTTAATATGCATTTGGGAAATTAAAAGTTTTCAATTTAATTATAGCCTTATAATTTAGACAACAAAATAGAGGTGTCGCGAACGAAACGAATTTTGTAGTTCAATTTCAGTGGCGCTGTAAGCGCATTCCTTTTTGTTTTGTTTTTGTTTCTGTATTATGATCTGATCGGTAGGAGAAGTAGTACGAGTGGAGCCCACTCGAATAGACATGTATCAGTTAGCAGTTTTCCTTCATTAAATCTTTTTTATATCCAAAAGGACTCTGATTACTCATAAGAATAACAGAATTGAATTTTAGGTCGAGCTCATCCCGGGCAATCGAAGAATAAGGTAAGTGATACCTTTTTCTTTCTTAGAATTTATCGAAATTGAATTGAACTTTGAACTCTCATTGTTTTTCACATGGCATCCCTGCCGGGATCCGAGCTTGAAATAATTTTAGAATTTTGAAATCAAAAAGTTTGAACTAGAATTTTAGAACATTAAACTAAACATTTAGTTTGAATAGAATTAAATATGTATGTTGCATTTTAATTTGAATAATTGAAAATCGAAAAGAAAATGAAATATTTTGAATGTTGAATTTTTATATTTGAAACTGATACATTGAACTGTGTAAACTTTTCGAACAATGTCAATCTAGAATTTTAGAAATTATTGAAATTTTTTTGATATTATTAGAATTATTGAAATTTTTTTGATATTATTAGAATTATTGAAAATATTAAGGTGATCTGAACTTGTTTGGTGATTATTTCAATACATAAATATGGCCGAAGCACAAACATTCGAGTTGTTAAAAAAGAAACGAAAATCATTCAGAACAGCAGTTACTAAAGTAGTTAATGAATTAGAAGCTGAGTTATCGAATTCTGATTTAAACATTGATAGGTTAAGTGAACTGGTAGAAACTCTATCCATCAAATTTGAGCCTTTAACTTTAGTTGATCAACAACTGGAACCCCTTTTTAAGCCCGAACAATTCGATGGTGAATTTGAAATCACCGAAGAATATAGAGAAAAGGTGTTACTTTGGCAGTTTTGTGCGAAAAAGAAGATTAATGAATATTTAAAACCCCGTGTTACGTCACCCTCCTTCCAGACTACATTATCACATTCACAAGATGAACATTTTCGGAACTCTGATAACATTCGCATTAAAGTCCCAAAATACTATATTACACGATTCTATGGAGATGACGCTTCAAAATGGTTAACTTTTTGGAATAGCTTCGAAACATCCGTACGCAATAATGAATCCTTAAATAAAGTGGATAAATTTAATTATTTGAAGGCGCATTTGGGAGGATCTGCTTTAAACACTGTTGAAGGTTTTCCAATTTCGGCAAAAGCCTATGATGAAGCCGTAAAATTATTAAAGAACAGATTTGCTAATCCGGAAATATTAATTCAGGCCCATATGAACAAAATTTTATCATTACAGCCTTTAAAAAATTCTAATGACCTTCGTTCTTTTCGAAAATTTGTTGATAACTGTAATGTTCAACTAAGAAGTTTAAATTCATTAGGCGTATCTTCCGCAAATTATGGAAAAATTTTGTGCCCCATGTTGTTAAAACTTATTCCATCTGACTTGTTATTAGATTATAATAAATTACAACAAAATGGTTCGGGATCAGATATTCAGCAGTTACTCTCATTTCTTACGCAATCCTTGACGGCGCGAGAGCAGACTTATTCTACAAATAAATCATCTTTTGAATTATACGATTGTAGACAGGAAACGAAATCAAACTTTTCTCGAGAACACAGATCACATAAACAACAAAACCAAAAAAGTTTTCATACTGCATGCCAACTACTAACGACGCCTGTTAAAGAAAATAAAGACAAAATAAAACTCAGCTGTATATTTTGCGAGTCCATGACTCATAATTCAAATGAATGTAAATACGTAATTAATTTGTCTTTAGAAGAAAGAAAGAATATTTTATTGCGGAAAGGAGCTTGTTTTAACTGTTTAAAAGTCGCAAAGCATTTATCTCGTAATTGCCCGATGAATAAAACAAAATGTGAAATTTGTTCGGGTTTACATCATAAATTTTTTTGTTTTAAGCAACAAAAAAGGGAGATAGAATCATTATCCACCGATCTAACAAACCAAAACACCGGGGAAGTTTTTTTGCAAACATTAACTGTTTACATTGAAAATAAAAATTCCAAACAATTAGTAAGAGCTATATTAGACACTGGTAGCCAAAAAAGTTACATTTCAGAATATGCTGCAAAATTTATAGGTTTAAAAAGTATTGGGAAAGAAACAATTACTCACGGGCTTTTTGGAGGACACAAAATCACCGAAGTTCATGATAAATATTTAATTAAATTGTGTAGTTATGACGGGAAATATAGTTTTAATATGGAAGTTAACGACCAGAAAAACATTTGCTTAGGAATCTCCAGAATTAATGACTCTCGCGTTTTACAGAAATTGGCAACACTTAATGTATTTATTAGTGATTCGTCCGCAAATAACAAACTTTGCCTTTTCGAAAAACATTCTGATGAAATACATATTCTGTTAGGATCTGACATAGTTGGAAAATTATTTACTGGTGAGGTAAAACAACTTTCTGAGGGGCTTACAGCTGTGAATACCCACTTGGGATGGACAGTTATGGGGAAATTAAGTAATGAATCTAAATTTAAATCAGAGAATTCTCTTCTTCTTCATTCTCTTCTTACAAATAGAGAAAAAATATCAGATCTTTGGGAATTAGACTCTTTAGGCATAAAAGATCCCAGTGAAAAGAGATCAAAATTAGAATTGCAAGATCTTGCTTTGAAACATTTTGAGAATACGATATGGCGAGACGATGAGGGTAGATACATCGTTAGTATTCCTTGGATAGAAGGGAGTGGAAAACTTGAGGACCACTACAGCTTAGCTAAAGGAAGATTGGAGAAAACTGTAAAAACTTTAAAATTTACAGGCAGACTATTTGATTATGAACAAGTATTTGTAGACTGGGTAAAGAAAGGCATTATAGAAAAGATAGCACAGGATGAACCAAACAAATATGGGAAATTTCATTATTTGCCACACAGACCTGTATTCAAGGAAAATTCTACGACTAAGATTCGTCCTGTGTTTGAAGCGTCAGCTCATCATGGAAAATCTTGTTCGTTGAATGATTGCATAGAAAAGGGGCCCAATTTGATAGAAATTATACCAGCTATTTTAAATCGTTTTCGCTTAGGAAAAATCGGAGTCATATCTGACATTCGAAAAGCTTTCCTACAAATATCTTTGCACGAAAGTAACATGAACTTCTTACGTTTCTTGTGGTGGGAAGGTGGTAATCCGGAGAAAGCTGTTATCTACAGGCATCGTCGAGTTGTTTTTGGCGTTTCATGTAGTCCCTTTCTATTGGCGGCAGTATTAAACTATCATTTTAAGCAAGCTCCTGAACATTTGGAAAAAGCTGCTGTAAAATTGAAAGATTCAATGTACGTCGATAACTGTGTGGTGAGTGTCGATTCATTCGAAGAACTTAAGTCTTTTCAACGAGATTCCACAGAATTGTTGGCAGTAGGTAAATTTGACTTACGTGGATGGCGTCATAGTGATATTGAACCAAATTTCGACTTTAGAGACAACCGACAGGAATCCGACCCACAAGAAATACAAGTGCTTGGACTTATGTGGAATGTGAAAGAAGATATCTTTTCCATCTCTTACAGAGAAACAAAATCGAAAGAAGAAGTAACAAAAAGGAGAATCCTTTCCATAGCTCATCGAATTTTCGACCCGATTGGATTCACGTGTCCTATCACCCTCATTTCCAAATTACTTATACAAGAGTGTTGGAAGATAGAAGCTTCATGGGACTCCAAATTACCAGTAGACATCGAAAGAAAATTCGAGGCGTGGAAAAAACAACTTATAGAGATACAAGACATCAAGATTTCACGAAGATTATCGAATCTCGATTTTAAAGATACGAACCTGTCATTACGATTTTTTAGTGATGCAAGGAAATCATCCTATGCTAGACATGACTTTCATTTACCTTTTATACTTACTTCCAATCATCCAGTTATCAAAGCTCTCATTAATTATAAGCACGTACAATTAGGCCATGCTGGAGTTCAGATGCTTATGTACAAACTTAGAGAAAATTATTGGATCCTGAAAGGAAGAAAAACTATTAAAGAAGTCATCAAGACTTGCATTATTTGCAAGAGATTCATTGCAAAACCTATATCGGCATCAGCAAGACTCTTACTTCAAGACCGAGTGAGAGATACTGCTATTTTTGATATAAAAAGAAAAGGCCTGGCCAGACCTCTCATTCTTAAGAATAGGGAGAATAATTGGATTTTGATATTGATCTGTACAGTCTACAGAGCAATTCATCTTGAATTGTTGACCTCTATTTGGACTGAAAGCGGCACCAATTTTCAAGATGATTACCGACTTTATCAGAAAGTGAATTTAGAAACATTGAAGAATTTAAAAAAACTAAATCCAGTTTCATGGAAATTCATCCCTCCCCAGGCTTCTTGGTGGGGAGGTTTCTGGGACCACACCAGAAGAATAAACTGGAATTTAGGTAAAATTTTAAAACTGTACCCTGGCAAAGACGAGAAGGTTAGAGTAGCCCAAGTAAAAACTAGACTTGGCTCCTGTCTGCATCCAGTGCAAACATTGTATCTCCTAGAGGTCATGGAGAAAAATAAATAATCTGTACACCCTACTAACTCTCCTTTATTTTCAGATGCTAATGAAGGAAGTCATTTACCTATTAATATAGATCCTGAACTGAGTAAACATCAGGCAGCGGCAACCCTTGACGCAACCTGTTCTAGTGTTTCTAATGGTGGAGCTAGACTGG
>BMAO01012316.1:0-22678 GCA_019973975.1 Trichonephila clavata
TTTATTGTTTAAAGAATTTTTGTTTTTTCCCTCACAATTTAGCTAGAAAGTTTGGATGTACGGAATTTATTAATCCTCTAGATCATAAAAAACCAATTCAAGAAGTTTTGATAGACTTAACTGATGGAGGCTTGGACTATACGTTTGAATGTATTGGGAATGTTAATACCATGGTAATCAGAAATTTTGGTTGTTTTTTTATGTTCAAATTTTTTTCTTCTTTAGATCAAAGGAAGAGCATAGAGTGAATATAAAAATGTATAACACTCTAACTGGTTATCATTTAGGTGTGTAGTTCTTAAAAAAGAAAAATGGAAATTAGCTTTACATGGCAAGAACATTCTCCTGAGACTTGAAAAAAATTGTGTTTGATAAAAAAAGTTCCACAATTTTGATTTAAATTTCATTTCTGAATTAAAATATGCCACTTTTGAAACTCTGATACACCTGTTATTTATTTAAGTGTTTATAATAATTAAATAATGTGATTTAAATTAAATACAACACACTTTTTTGTCATAAACTAAATTAAATTATGCTTTTATTTTCAAAGTAATTTTAAATTTAGAGTAAAAAAATAATATAAGTACATTTTGGAAATATATATCAAATGTTGAACATAAACTCTTGTAAATATATTTTTTATATGATAATGCATCTGTTTTCACCTGTTTTGTATGTGACCTTTTTCTTTGTTTAAGTTTGCTAAATCAATCCTTTAGTGCGTATTTTTGAAGGGTATAAGGGCTTTATCAACTGTAATTTAAATTTATTTAGGTATTTGAGAGAAAGTTTCAAAAATTCACTTCCATTTAAAGATTAAATTGTCACATAAGTAACGTTAATTTGTGCATGTACATTCAACATGTTTTTTTTACTCAATAGATACATCCCTTAGAAAAACGTGCAAAAAAATAATGTTGAAAAATACATGTGACGTATGGTAAATTAAAGGATGTCTTCCTTAACTTTAAAATATTGTATAAGATGAAAAATCTTCCAATATTTTCCCAAAAAAACCGTGCAAAAGTAATAATGAAATCCATGTTACATATTTATGAAACAAAAACAATTCATTTTTATTACAAAAAAAAAAAATTGAAATGAGTGTACACTGAAAATTCAATCTACAAGTACTGTATTTTCCTGTATATAATCCGCAACGGCATATTATCGGCAAAGTCATTTTTTCGAGTGCAAAAATTAAAAACGTTGTATAATCTGCAGCAATTTTTTCAGCGAATAATCCAAAATATATACTGCTGATAATGCAGTGTCAAATAAAAAACACACAATATGACCAAAATTATAAATGATAAATTATACAGAAGAAAAAAAAATTTGTAAAATTCTTTTCTCTATCTTACATCCATTGTTACCATAATTTCTAAACATTCGATTTTAATATCTGTTAATTCCGACATCTAAAGGCTGTAATTTCCTTGTAAGTCCTGCAGTTGCAGATTTCGGGGCATTTTTAACATTCTCACCGGGATGTGTTCCTTCGAGTCCGTAATTAAAAAGCTTTGGGCCATATTTTTCAAAATTAGCCTTTTTATTTTCTCCTCCACAATTGAATATTTGATTCATCAACGTTAAACAATCTTGCAGTGCCCCGGTTTCCTACTTCAGTACTCTTTTTTATAACGTTTAGTTCAAAATTAGCCATGTAATTTATATGCTTCCCTTTCAAACATGACAATATATGAACTTGAATATTTTCATGAAAAAACAGCTCAGGTCAAGACAGAATCCAAAATGACACCAGCGACTAGCAATTGTAATATATTTGCAAGGAACCGAATTCATTTTTGAACATAATTGGACAGAACTGATCGTAGCTGAAATAGGTCACCTGAGTCGAAAAAGCTTTCAGCGCCAACTGTTATTTATTTTATAAAACATAAATGGTATTTATTTCAAAACTTTATTGTATGCATTTCTGGTGGAAAATGTTTTTTATCATATTATTTGTGGCTGCGTATAATAATATGCACAAGGAAATTTGAAACTTTTTTAACGTATAATCCGCGGATTATATACAGGAAAATACAGTACATACAGTATATAAAAATTCACATTGAAACTAAAAATAATATTTTAGCAATCAACTATTCATTGCTACTTGATAACAAGTGTGTCCGTTTATTACGAACTAGATCAAAAATGCTATCATCAGTAGATGTGTCATGTATATCTAGCACAACTGTTGGTTTTGATTCAAATGAGCAATTTTCTTTGTTATAATTGGCCTTGGTTGGGGTTTTGTTGTTTTTATTAAGTCTGTTATTAGCGGGTTCATTTTTTGGTTTCTCAGGTTGCTTATATAATTTTTTATATCCTGCTACACAAAACTTAAGGTTACATTGCAATTTTAATGTACGCTCTTTCAGAATCATGAGTTAGAAAATGTTGTTCCGTACTTGCAGCAAATTTAAAGAACTCCTGAATTAAATCAGCTGTTAATACCTGAACTTCACTTTCGACTTAGTCATTATTGACTTTATTATCATACACTGTCATAAATTGGATCAAATTGTCCTCATGCAAAAGGTACGAATCCCTAAATTTTTTTGGAATTTGTGCTAGGACCAAAAATATGTATAAAATTTTAAAAAAATCCTTATATATGTGTACCATGTTATTTCAAAATCTAGTAAGAAAAGACTGTGTGAAAAAAGAGTTGGGTGTATATACATATATGTATTATTACTCAAATCGGAGTTTGAAGATATGCTATTAGTCTCATAAAGCAAAACGGTTCTTCAGGAGCTATAAAAATTTATTGTCAAAAGCAATCCTTAAAAATACAGGATATGGCCATAAAATTCACACAATAAACCCTAGAAGATTTTTAAACTTTCTATAGTGCTCAGGCACCACTATCAGTGTCTAAAAGTTCAAGTAGTTAAAATTTATTTGTGCAAGCAACTAATCGCAAGTAACAGACAGAGTAATACTGACTGGGTTTCAGCAAACAGTTGCTATTTATAGTCTGCATGATCTTTCTCTAAAAATCCACTTACTTAATTGATTGTGATATTAATAGATATCTCCTATAATTTCCAGGTGGCTGCGGTAGCCAAATGGTCAATTTGACTCGTGGCTGACATGTCATGAGTTCGAGCCCAGTACCACTGAAGACCCTCTGTGTAGGGGAGTGATGCATGTTAAATCTGTCGATAACTCAAATGTCCTGTTGATGTGATGTAGTAGTTAGGAGAGGGGGTGCCAGCTCAGGTGTCGTCCTCGTGTAGCTGAACAGTTCGACGTTAATATTCACTCACTCACCCTAGTAATTTCCAGGTGCATCCATATGATAGCCAAGTTGCCAAAAATTATGCTAACTTGGTTCTATCGCCAACATTTTGTCTAATTTCAATTGAATCGCCATTATATTGTAAGGAACCGTGTTTCTTGTGAATATTACAATTTATATCATAAAATAAAAACAACAGAAGGTAATATTATAGATATAAATCCAGATATAAATTACTTACACTATTTTAAGCATTATTTAACAAAATTCATAACAATATATATATATATTACTTTAAAAATAATATCCTTTAATTTCTAACATCTGTAAAATTATTGATCTATGAAAGCTTTAATTATGTTCATATGGTTTGGGTATAATTATTTAGGACATTAAATATTTTTTAATTAATTTTTAAAATATGTGTTTACTATTATGTTATTTACTTTTCCTCCCTTTGTAGAGGGCTGCTTTAGAGTCATGCCACAAAGGTTGGGGTCAGAGTGTTATTATTGGTGTAGCTGGAAGTGGACAAGAAATTTCAACTCGTCCTTTCCAATTAGTGACCGGTCGTGTATGGAAAGGATCAGCCTTTGGTGGTAAAGTATATTCATTGCACATGTTCCAATATTTTATAAATTTCACTCTATTAGAATTTTCTTTGTTTTGTTTAATTTTATTCCTTAAAACTTTTGCTCATAATTTACTGGAAGTCAGGAAGAACCTCATCTCTTTTTGAACTTTTTCTGACTTATGAATTTATTCATAATATTACAGGTTTTTTATTTAGTTTCTATGAGTATGACTAAATGATTATAGATTATATAGAAAATAGCTTTTTCCTCATATTATCCTTATATCAGTACTGTTTTTTTTTATTGCTTGAATCCTTTAAAAGTTTTTCAAAGGAAGAATTGAAAGTATCTTCATCTTATATAAGAATTTTCCTATTCTTCTTTATTTATTAATTCAGTATGGGGACAACATTTCTTGAAAGTACTTTTATTCCCTTCAGAAATTAGCTGAGTCATTTCTGACATATCTGATCATTTTTTTTCTCTTTTATTATTTTAGTGCTTTTTAAAGATGCATCAATAAAATTTTTGTTCTTTCGCTTTTTATTTTTGGAAAAAGTTGTTTCATGTAATAATCTAGCAAGTTTCTGTGATTATATACTGATTTGCTTTATAAATGTATATTTTAAACTCACAACAAAGTAGATAAATATTCAGTTATAAATCTGTGTTCCTTCT
Source organism: Trichonephila clavata (assembly GCA_019973975.1). NCBI lineage: Eukaryota > Metazoa > Arthropoda > Arachnida > Araneae > Nephilidae > Trichonephila > Trichonephila clavata. The sequence continues at coordinate 4,513 of BMAO01012316.1, forward strand.
CAAAGTCTAAAAAATTTACCTTGTTACTTGTCTTAGTAATCTTTTTTTTTTCTTTTCTGATTTATAAAATTGAATCTTCATATTGCTAAAACAACCAAGTATTAGTTTATTGTATTTGTAAAATAAATTTGGAGTAAATAATTAAATCCAATATTCCTAGGTTGGAAGAGTCGAGATAGTGTTCCAAAACTTGTAGAACAATATATGAATGGAAAATTGATGATTGATGAATTTGTTACCCTTGAATTTCCATTCCAAGAAATTAATCAGGCTTTTCTTTTGTTACATTCTGGTAAAGCGTGAGTACTGACTTTCATGTAATCCTTGAATACCCTTTTAATTAACTCTTTCTAAAGTTATTATTAAATATTAAGAACTTTTCTTTTGTTTTTCAGATTGAGAAGTGTTTTGAACTTCTAACTACTTATCAGTCATTGAGATTTCTGACTACCAAAAATACCAAAGTGTATAACTGTATAATGTTCATGAATTTTTTTTAAAGGTATATGATTTGATCATAAATAAAGCAATTTTTTTTTTTGCAAGAATAGTTTGTTTCTTATTGTTATTAGGTATATTTTAGTAAATATTGAAATTACCGATACAATTTTGTCTTCCAATCTTGAGTTCTACACTTCCCACACTAAAGTGTGAAAACTAACTAACTAGCAGAGTTATGAACAGTGGATCTTAAAATTAAATAATGGGTGTGGAGGACTTTTCATCAAAGACGAGAATTTCGTAAACAACCATATTTATTGAAGATGATTCAAAAGATGAAATGTACGGTGACATTTTAAAAATGAGAAAAACAGTTAAAGAACATCTTAAACTGAGCACCTTGCTCAAACAACATTCGAGTACAGTATGTAGTCAGCTACTCGCTGAGAAACACCCAACTGCTACTGATTTCACAGCAGTAGCGATCCGTATTTATACACTAATATAATTTGCATATTGTATCACTTCCACAACAAGCGATGTAAACTATTAAGAAACTCTTGAGTGGCTAGATAGAACCGTGACATCACAAGCGACGATCGGATCTTTAATGCATAGCTGCCATCAGCAAAAGCTGTTTCTCAACTCCACTCGTTTTTCACCCCGTTTTCCGGGTTTTTTTACATTTCGTTAATGGCGGCACGTTTGAAACGCCCACATTGCTTGCCGTTCAAGTAATACTATATTCCTGGATTACTGACAACATTGGGATGGCATGTAAGTTATCCACAACTTGTCAAACTATGCTTATAATTTAACCATGACATACAACAAATTTAATATCAGGTCTACTTAATTGGGATTATTTACAAATAAAATGCTTGTTTTGAAAAAATTTATGGACTATTATATGCATGAAGTAAATGTTATTTTGTTTGCAAAGACAGCATTTTATCAACAATCCTTGAAAGATTAATATAATTACATTTGAATATTCTACATGAACATTATTTTGAGTGCTGTAATTTTTTTTTAAAAATAAGTATGAGCAATTGTTTTTTTTTAACTTTATTTTGGGCAATTATATGTAGAAAATTTCAGAATTCTCAAAGTAGTTTCAGTGGGTGCCCCCCCCCCTCCTTTCTTTTTTGCTATACATACACATTCAAGATATACTGATGTTTCGTGGTGTAAAGTTAATGTTATCTAGTTTTATTGAAACAAAATTGGATTTCTTCACTTTCAGTTAACTAGAATTGAAAAAATTATCTTCTGTCAATATGAGATAGGAGCACAAGAAAACTAACCCTTCTATGAAAAAATTTTCCTATAGCAAAAATCTATGTAAACAGATTTTAATAGTTGTACATTTTAGTTTTGTAAACTGTACTCTAATATTTTGATGTACAAAAAAAATCATTTGCTAAGATTTTCATGTTAAAAAATTCTTTATATACAGCAGACAATTCTTTTAATTTTCCCATATTTTTGTGAAATATACATTTACTTAATGGATATATACTAACAAGTATGTTGCTTTTTATGCATATTTTTATCTTACGTTTTCCAAAGAACTTTTCTTCAAGTATGTATGGTGTAATTTCTTTCACTGAATAAGCTTATATATTCAGAATTTATGCTTTGTTTGCAATGGTGATAGCTTAAATTTGCTTCTTGTTAAAACTTCTTCCCTGTTTGGTAAAACAGCCGTCACAAGTCCTTGATCCTGTAAATAAGTATTTTAATTTTTGTAAAGTATTTCATCAATGAGCAGAAACATGAGAATTACTTAGTTTAACTCATTATTTAAATTATTATTAAAACTATAAAAATTGTCTTTTTAATAAACGGTTCAAATGCAAATTGAAGTATGATACAACAGTTATTAAATATTCATAATAAAACTACTGGTATGTTATAAAAAGGAAGTTTTGAATTCAATGTTACACATCTGCAATCAATTTTCATAGAGAAATTATTCTTAGTGTTGATTTATTAGTTTAATGTACAGTACATATCGCAAGGATCTGTAATATTTACACCAGTGGTTTATGGTTTTATACTTTGCTTAAGACTATCACAAATACGTTGAACTGTAACATGCTCATCTTTATTGAATGTTCTTTTTGTGCATTCTAAGTGGCCACTGCATTTGAGTGGCTGTTGTTGAGAAATCATGGTCCGTGTTGTTTCTATCAAGTTGTGAGTTCAAGCCTTAGTGCTTTTAAAGACTGGCCATTGGCTGATGCATATCAAACTTGTCGAGGCTGGAATTTTTTCATTCACATAAGTAAGGGAGAGTAAAGTGCCAACTCGAATGTCATCCTTATCACTTGATTGTGGTTCAGAATTATGAAGCTCCTTACCAATAATCCTTGTGTAGCTTCAAAATATGACGTTAATAAACAATCAAGTATGTGAAGATATAAAATATTAACAGCATTAAAAATGAAACCCTGTGTATCTTGTATGTTATACATCCAACAGCCTCATTCATGCTAACATATTTAACTTTATGTAGCATGCTGTGGAAATAAGGATTTATGAGCTTAAATATCCCCATCCATAGACCTTGGCACCACGTGACAAAATTTTATAAGTGGAATGATTGCCTCGGCATCGTTGAGATAGCGTGCCAACCTTTTAAGCCTAAGGTTTGTTTTGCCACAACTATGTGGCAGCAGAGTTGCACGTGGAGTAAATTAACAACCTGAAGAATGACTATAACTATGCCATCAGAAATCGTTTATTAACCTATAAATAATTCAATCCAATAACAGTCTAAAAAGGTCAGAAATACGTTTGAGTAAAAATACTCTTGAGCGTAACACATGTTTTGTCAGCAAAAATAAGAAGGGGCATCGACGTTTACTTAATCAAACAGAGGAAATGGTCATCGGGCAAATTAGATCAAAAAGCCGTCCCTGAATGCAAACACATCTTGTTTATATACCAATCAGACCAGAAGCCGCCGCCTCCTTTACGATTTCCGATCACGTGATCGCTAAGGGGATGAGACAATATTACCTTTTTTGGTTAACAAATGCCCCTCTCATCACCTGAAAACATGCAGTCCCTGCTCAGAGTTCACAATTTCATAAATTTTAATATTTAAAACTATACATGCCGAAATCAAATACTTTTTACATTAGATTTGAAACCAAGTGCCTTCAATATTATCAATATTACATAAATAGATACAATAACAATTTGAAATAGATTCTACATAAAAACTCGTGCATATTTTTCAAATCTACATGCAATAAAAACATGTCCGATTTCAGCCTTCATGTTTGAACCGACCAGAAAAAGTTCAAAAATAACTTTAGTTACAACATATGACACAGGATTAATTAAGGTATTATACCACCATTTAACAATACGTATTCATATACATATTCAAAAAAGTCCATTTCCAAATACATAAACAGACAATAGAACTACGCGATCAATAGGTAACAGTCGAGTGATCTGGATCACAATGTTAATACCAAGCTATACACTTATTCTATGCAATATGAATAATGCAATATTTACACATGATAATTGTTATACATTAATCAATACATTTTATTCGTTCATTCACTCTTCCCTTATTTACATACATACATGCACATGGCACCATGTCTTCACACATTCATTTATACAAAATACTTTCATTACAATAAAAACATTATGATTTAACTATATACACTAACGATTATTCAAAAAGGATTAATTTTTAAAAAAACTGATTTTTAGATGGTGGCATAAAAACAAGCAACATCAATAGTTACCAGCAAAATTGAAAAACACTTGAAACGTGAACAATTGTTCAAGAAAACTCCAAAAACTAATTTCTCAAAAGTTCATATAATTTAAAACATTTTAAAAACATGTTAATATACAAAAACATTTTCAACAAAACTATTCAACTCATTCTGTGTTAAAGGCTTTGTAAATATATCTGCCAAATTTGCTTTACTTTTAACAAATTTCACCTCAAATAAACCCTTATAGAACAAATCCCTTACATAATGATACCTCACTTCTATATGTTTTGTGCAGTAATTTTCAATTGGCGATTTGAGGAAATCTATAGCTGCTTGATTATCAGCCAATAAAACTGGTTTATTCATATGTTTAATTAGGTCCCTACTTACACAATCATTCATTATATTATCTAACCAAGTTATTTCCTTTATGAATTCCACCATGCTCATAAACTCGGCCTCCATAGTCGATAAACTTACTGATTTCTCTTTAAATGTTCGCCATGTAATGGGAGCGTTTCCTAAACAAATAAACTGTCCACCCATTGAAACTCTATCGTCTCTATTTGCTGCAAAGTCTGCATCAGAAAAACCCATATATCAATACATCTACAATCTAACCTTAATTTATAATGTCTAGTTTTGTTAACATACCCAAATAGTTTCAACAAACCATACCAATGTTCAACACCTGGATCATTTTGAAACTGTGAAAAAATGTTAACTGCATAAGATATGTCGGGTCTCGTTCGACCTGCAAGAAATGACAAACAACCAAGAACGTTTCGATATGGGATTACCTTCATTTCTATTTTCTCATCACTAGATTTGGGACTTTGGCGTTTACTATATTGAATTCCCTTAGTTATCGGTAATGAGGAAATTGGGATATTCAAATGTTTGTATTTCTTGCATATCTCATCAATATATGGCATTTGATGGATTAGCATGCAGTCATCCTTTTCCTCGAATTCAACTCCTAACAGCCTTTTAGTCTTACCCATGATTTTCAAATTAAACTTTCCCCTCAATTTAATTAAAATATCTTCATGTCCCTTTCTTTCCGTCCAAAAATAACGATATCATCTACATATGCAAGGAGAACAATAGAATTTCCGTAAAAGTAAGTGCAATTACACCAGTTTAATTTTTGTAAACCAATTTCATTCAAAACATTGTTTAATTCAAAATACCAAGCTCTACCGCTCTGATGAAGTCCGTATAAAGCTCGTTCTAATTTACAAACTAGATTATCTTTTCCGTTTTCCACATATCCTTGTGGTTGCTTCATATACACCTCCTCATCTAATGGTGCATAGAGATAGGCTCCAGTTACATCACACTGAATGTGCTTCCACTTCAGCCACACTATCAACAGAGAAAAGAACAATCTTATCACAGAAAAATTAACAACAGGAGAAAAAGTCTCATCGTAGCTTTCACCTTTAACCTGTGAATAACCTTGAGCTACTAACCTAGCTTTATATCGTATTATTTTTCCATTTTCATCTCGTTTCAAATTATAGACCCACCTACAACCTAATAATTGCTTATCAGGAAGTAATTTCGTTAATTTCCATACCCTTCTTAATTTAAGATTTTCAAATTCTTCATCCATCGCCCTTCTCCACGATTCCTGTTGAGGGGATTTTTCCATCTGTTTAAAAGTTCTAGGGATTAAAATATCTAGTCATGAATTTTTAACTCGTACTCTCTGGACACCTGATACACTGGGTTGTGGGTTAACTATTCCTTCAAAAGTATCCTTCCCCTTGAAATTAAAAATGCTTTCGTCAAACTCTAGATTCCTATCCTTGCAATATTTCTTAATTTCATTGCAGGACCTTAACCTTTGAGATTTTCTAACTTCATAGTAATATACGTCATTTCTGGAACCATTAGATCGCGGAACCACCATACGTTTCCATGTAGTTTTTACAGGAACTACGGAACTATAGATTTATTTAAATCTTCGTCATCAGTTTCTGAATCTGAATTTTGTGGCAGGGAGACTGGATATTATTTACTATTTCATCATCATCGCCGTTCACAACCACTTCGTGATCAGAAAACTTTAAACCTGGGGGCACTAGCACCGCTCCACTGCTACTCTGCCGAAGTTTCTGGAAACGAACATTAGAGGTTTCAATAACCTTTGAATCCTCAGGTATCCACACCCTATATCCTCTAGTTCCTAGAGCGAAACCAACCAATATACCCTTTTTAGCTTTTGGGTCCAGTTTTCCCCTTAAAGGCCTAGGTGTTCCCACATATACGATAGATCCAAAAGGTCTTAGATGTCTAATTGAGGGTTTAAAACCTGTATAAAGTTCAATGGGTGTAAGATTTTGACCAGAGTGACATAATCTGTTCCAAACATGTACAAAATATAATACAGCTTCAGGCCAGAAACTCTTATCTAGTCCACTTTCCGATAGCCCTGTCCTAGCTCCGTCAATTACCGTTCTATTAAGACGTTCCGAAGCGCCATTTTGCTGTGGCGTATAAATGTTAGTTTCCTCGTGTTTTATACCTCTTTCTACAAAAAAAATCAGTTAAAATACTAGCGATGAATTATCCACCAATATCCGAGCGAATAGCTTTAACTTTTAAACCCAGCTGCCTTTCAGCCCTTATAATATAAATCTGGTTAGAGTATCATAAGTATCCGATTTATGACAAATAGGAAAAATAAACATTCTACGTGAATAATCATCAAGTACTGACAAATAATACTTTACTCCCCTCTTACCAATTACATTAGCTGGTCCCCAAACATCACAATGCAATAAGTTTAAAGGCGCTTTAGATCTTGTACATTCTATGGACTGAAAAGAAACCCTTTTGTATTTATTTAACCTGCACGATTCACATTCAAAATTAAGTTGGCTTTTAAGCTTTGGTAAACCTCTCACAGCATCTAAACGGCTGGTTTTTAGGATATAATCAACATTTGCGTGACCAAATCTTTCATGCCAGGTAATTAAATCATTTGGGGTTTTCCTTCAATTTTAAAGATCTTTTAAACACTAGATGCATATTTCGGTTCAATGTCCGGGTATGCATAATATAAGCCCTGTTCAAGACTAGCCTTAAAAATTAATTTATTTCCTGCATAAACTTTAATTTGCCCATTTTCACCAATAAATTTTAATCCGTTTTGGTCTAGCATGAGGCCAGTCATTAAATTTTTCCTTAATTTACTAGAAAACAATACATTTCTGATTATGCATTCATGACCATTAAACCAAATTTTTACATCACCTTTTCCCTCTATGGGAAATTCAACATTATTTACAGCTAGAATCATATTTTCATTAACAACATCTACAAAATTAATAAATAATTCCTTGTTATTTGTGAAATGATAACTAGCAGCTGTATGCACAATCCAAGCGTCTTTGCCAACATTACAGCTCAAATTAGCCTCAGCAAGAAAAAAAGACAATTTACTCCTACCTTCATTTCGGTGTGTTACAAAATTTGTTGAATCATGGTACTACTTGCTTAAGTCATTTCGAGCTTTAAACGGGTAACCTCTGTCTTGTCTACCACCTCGAAAAGCATAATGGCACTTATCATTTGATATGGATGACCCAACGGGAAACGGCACAACTGGATGTCGATGCAATTTTGGACTTGGAGTTCGGCATTCTTTGTATCGTCGATTAGGTGCACCAGATGACGCAGCAGTACTTCCATAGCGGCATTCCCTCATAAAATGTCCAAAGTTGCCACAATAGTGGCATTTTATCCTTGATTTCTGTACACTAAACATCTCATGTTGACTCCTCTGTAGATTCAAACTATCTCGGAAATCGATTCTGGTTTCTTCCGCAACCAACTCCAACAGAACATCTTTATATTTAAACGTATCATCAGTCTACCGAAGAATGTTTTGCACAATAGAATCAAATTTTGATGGCAGGCTTCTTAACAATTGATAACACTGATACGTGTTATCTATAGGTTTGCCTATCGCTTCCAATTGATCGGATATCCTTTTAATTCTTGTAGAAAAAATATTAACCCTTTCATTTTCTTCTATTCTACACTGGAAAAACTCACTAAATAGTTGCATATGATGAGATCTGTTATCGGGTCGGAAGTTGTCCCTCAACAATTTCCAGGCTTCTGCAGGATCAGTTACGTTTTCAATAATACTGCGATACTCTCGGTGCTAATATTTAAATACAGAACTGACAACGCCAGTCGTTGACGTACATTAAAATCGCGTAAATCACGCTTATTTTCTTCCTTGTCCTAGGGAGCACTTTCTTTACCATTCACAATATCAAAACAATTTTTTTCATGTAATAAAAAGCGAATATCCGTTGACCACGTGACGTAATTGTTCGAGTCCAGTGGTTTTATTTGATAATTAGAAACAGCCATTTTATAAGTGACACCACGACCAAAAATTCTCAGCAGAAAAATCAAGAAAGCACATGTGGCGAAATCTTCAGCCCCTTCATCTCGGCAAAAGTCAATAATCTCCAGCTGCACCAAAAACTATCTTCAGGCTATGTCATATACCGCCCATAACCACTTGTTTTGCCACAACTATGTGGCAGCAGAGTTGCACAGGGAATAAATTAACAACCTGAAGAATGACTGTATATATATGCCATCAGAAATCGTTTATTAACCTATAAATAATTCAATCCAATAACAGTCTAAAAAGGTCAGAAATACATTTGAGTAAAAATACTCTTGAGCGTAACACATGTTTTGTTAGCAAAAATAAGAAGGGGCATCGACGTTTACTTAATCAAACAGAGAGGAAATGGTCATCGGGCAAATTAGATCGAATGCAAACACATCTTGTTTAAATACTAATCAGACCGGAAGCCGCCGCCTCCTTGACGACTTCCGATCACGTGATTAAACGTCACGGACACGTGATCGCTAAAGGACAATTCAGCTAAGGGGATGAGACAATCTTACCTTTTTTGGTTAACACACATCACACACGCCTGTGGCGCCACCTCAAAGCGTTATTTAAGGCTTGGGGATTTCGACGATTTCAAGTTCGATAATTGTGTTTTTCTCTTCTGGTTTTTTCAAAAAACGATAAGTTACGTTTCTTAGAAAACAGCGATCAGCTTTTGATCAAGTATCCGAATTCAACAGTGGCCTACCGAGATTGTGGATTACTTTCAGGAAAATCGGTAGTCGTGTTTGACGAAACCAAACAACTGTAATGCGGATATGTGATAGTTGGATGCAGGAGGTTACGAAGGACTGACGTGGTCGATCGCATCCACCTCAGTGCACCACTTCACGTGAGGACAGGCAAATTGTGCGCAAGGCAGTGACGGATCACTCAGTCACATCATGAACCATAGCACAGCACATTGAGTCTGTAACGCATCATTCAGTGTCTGCGCGTACCATTCGACGTCTTTTACAGCAGAGTGGTCTGTCCTCAAGACGTCCATTGCTTGGTCTACCCTTGACGCAGAACCACAGACGTCTCCACCGCCAATGGTGTGATGAAAGAAGGATGTGGGCGGCAGAATGGAATGAAGTTGTCTTTACTGACGAGTCACGCATCTGTCTGCAACACCACGATGGTCGAATTCGAGTCAGGAGACACCGTGGAGAGAGGATGCTCAACACCTGCGTTATGCACCGCTACACTGGTCCTGCACCGGGCATTATGGTATGGGGGTGGTATTGGATATCACTCTCGCACTCCTCTAGTACGCATAGCCGGTACTTTAAACAGCCAGCGCTATATCTCCAAGGTGTTGGAGCCAGTTGTCCTTCCTTACCTTCAGGGCTTGGCCACAGCCATATTTCAATAAGATAATGCGCGACCACACGTGGCACGCATTGTCCAAAGGTTCTTTGTCAATCACCAGATTGAATTGCTTCCCTGGCCGGCTCGCTCTCTGGATCTTTCGCCGATAGAAAATATGTGGTCCATGGTTGCTCAACGATTGATCCAGATTACACGCCCAGCTGCCACACCAGATCAACTTTGGCAACGTGTGGAAGCTGCTTGGTTTGCTGTACCCCAAGAACACATCCAAAGTCTCCTTGAATCAATGCCGAGGTGTGTGGCAGCGGTGATCTCCAACAATGGTGGCTACTGATTCTGGCAGGAACCACACTTCACAGAAGTCTATAAATTTAATCATTTGATATCTGGTCCACATGTTATCTACAAAATAAATTTTGTTGTGCTATCTCTTGTCTTTCTTTGTGTTGCATTTACGGTGGCCAGCAGTGTATTTAGCATTGGACGAGAGTTGGAATTGAATAAATGTATAAATTTAGTAGTGAGAGTAGCCACTAGATGGTGCCTGAAATGGCTCCCACTCTTGGGGCTTAGCTGCCAAACTTCAACCCATTTGAAACAAATATTTTATCAATTAAATCACATGTTTGAATGGGAAAATTGCTAGTAATATAAGTATTCATAGTTTTTCATTAGTAATGTGATTCATGTTTGTCAATTTTTGTTTTGATTGTTAAATTTGTCAGCATTGAAACTTTGATAAAATATATTACATTAAAATAATTAAGAACTTGAATAAATAGTTCATTTTCTTAATAGTTATAAGTTTATCTGTGTTTTCTTTACTTTTAATAATGAATCTTCTAAAAACTGTATTGGAAGGTATACAGAAAATTAGATATTCAATATTTTATTGAAAAATATTAAACATTTTTATGAAAAATATCATTAAATGAATCTTTGAAAAGATCTCATTTACTCATGCTGCCTTTGCTCAATATTAAAAAGTTTGATTTTAAAACCGAAAAGACTTTTCTAGTAATAAAATATTTCAATATTTTTTATCATATTTTGTCTTCATTTCCATATATTAATGCGATAGCTTATTTCAGCACACTATTTTTGTATCTGAATTAATTTTTTAAGTATTAAATATACCAGGTCACAAACAGGTGGCATTAGCAACAACAAGTATTAAATGTCTTTCATACTCTTTTTTTTTTTTTTTAGGCTAAGTGTATTCTGTCTCCTATAATTTAATAATGATATAAATTTTAAATTAACATTTTAATTTTATATTTCTAAATGTTAAAGAACTCAGAATCTTCATGTGTCACTTATTGTCTCTCTCCTATTACATTAACTCCAAATTGATTTTTTAAATTTCCTGAGTGTGTATTAAAATGGAAAAATTGTGTACTATTTTATTATTTCTAAATTTTAAGTTCAGAACCACAAGAATTTTTAATTATTTTGGAGAATTTTTCTATATTTTTTGCACGTGCTCACAGAATTTGTGTTCTTATCCAAAACATTCAATGAAGATAAACTTAAGGAAAGGTGATGATCAGAATTCTTATCCTGATAATGAGATACAGCCTTTATAAATAGATTTAGTTGCAAAGGAGAGCATTTTCATTTATCTTTATTTAGATTAATGTTAAAACACGAGACCTACTGAACTTTTACTAAATTTTTGATAAAGGCATTTTGATGTATCTCATCGAAATACGAACTCATTATATGTAAGAATTGTTTACCAAACTCTCCCAATCAATGCTGTTGAAAAAGGGATGGATTTTGATAGCCTCCAAATCATCTTTGTATCCTAGACGTTTAGTAGGATCCTGAAAATGGAATGGAATTGACTTAAAATATGACTAGCATAAACCTATAGATGAAATTAATTAAAACCATTTCTGACTATAATCTATACCCATCAGAACTTGAATTCAAATGTAAACTACACTCATTTCTTAGCACTGTGAAAGAGGTCCTTCAATGGATCCCTTCCCACTGTGGCATTCGTGGAAATGAACAAGCCAACAAACTGAAGACCTGATTAATTAAAATTGTTTAAATAAATCTGAATGACAAAAACTATTTTTGAAAGGAAAAACAAATAAATGGCGTTGTTTGTGTTTAGAGTTTGTAATTTTAATTTACTTATTAATGTATTTTACTAGCTCCCACGGCCTGGCGTTGCACGGTCTTTTACCCAGTGTATAATTGTTTAATGCCTGTGAAAATTTCCCCTTCCCCTCTCGGTATCAGCATTTCCTGGTTATGTGTGTGATTTCGATATCCATGTCATTAAAATTCCCTTATTCGAAATATCTTCTACCTCTTAGTCCCGTCGGAGGGAATGTTTCCCCTCCGCTTAGTCCGGTGCTGCACGGGCTTTTTCCGAGAGTATAACTTTATATATCCCAATGGAAATTTCCTTTTTTCTTCTAGATGCCAGCACTCCTGGGTGAGGTTGCATGCGCGATGTGAGAGATTTCTATACTTATGTCATTAAAATTATCTCTTTTCCAAAAGGTCTTCAATTTTTTTTCCTTTACAGACAGATTTCTTTTAACTCAGCTTAGCCCGGCGTTTATACACACTTTTTCGAGAATAAAACTCTTTTTCTGTCTCTTTTCCCTCAGTGATATGATCTTTCTTTATATTTCTATTTTCGATTTCTAATCTAGTTTTATCCATAAGAAAAAGACAATGTACTGTTTTACTATTAAATAATAAATTTTTTTAATTAATATTAAAGAGCAATACTCTAATTGCGTTTTAAAAAAAAATATAGCAATTTCTGTTAAATAATGAATGAAAAAAATACTTACCATTAACTATTGAAAAGATTGCTTATTTCTGTATGTTTGATTATTCCATTAAGAATATGTAACTATAAAAAAAATATGGGAAAGAAAACCTAGCCTTTTTTGTTTGCATTCACTGTATAAAGAAAGATTCAAAATGTAAATAATACTATAAGATGAAAACATTTCAGTATTTTCTTTTATTCTTAAAGTTTTTCACTCTAAATTGCTTTTTTAAAAATAAAGAAAACTAACTGCCGAAATGTATCAGAAAGTTGTCTCTTTCTGCATATTCTCCATAAGCCTCAAACTGGTCAATTCTTTCGAAGATTTATCCCAATTAATTATTACTGGCATTTGGTGATTTTAGCAATTTTTTTCGTGGTATTTTTATGGCTCCTTAAAATGGAAACGTGTTTTTTTAAAAAAATATTTTATGTGCAAAAAAAGAAAAAAAAAAGAAATTTTTTTCAAAATAAGGAAATTTTATAATATTTTTAAATAAGTTTTATAATATTCCATCCAAGTCTAACTTTGCAGCGTTGAGAAGTTGAGAATGTACACAATTTACCAATCTACTTTAAAAATAGTCATAACTTACTTTTTTTAAATTTAAGTCCAAGAAATGCAAAGAAATTTGTAAAAAAATGTAAAACATTGAACTATGTATGTATGTATGTATGTATGTATGTACGTACGTACGTACGTATGTACGTATGTATGTATGTATGTACGTACGTATGTATGTACGTATGTATGTATGTATGTATGTATGTATGTATGTATGTATGTATGTATGTATGTATGTATGTATGTATGTATGTATGTATGTATGTATGTATGTATGTATGTATGTATGTATGTATGTATGTATGTATGTATGTATGTATGTATGTATGTATGCATGTATGTATGCATGTATGCATGCATGCATGTATGCATGGATGCATGGATGCATGGATGCATGGATGCATGTATGTATGTATGTATGTATGTATGTATGTATGTATGTTTATGTATGTATGTATGTATGTATGTATTTATGTATGTATGTATGTATGTATGTATGTATGTATGTATGTATGTATGTATGCATGCATGCATGCATGCATGCATATACATTAATTAAAAAGATATTAATTAAAAACATTAAGCTAGTTTGGGGCGCCAACTTTGATATATCTGCATTGTTGTAATAATGTTATTTTTACAACAATGACAAAAGTTGGCGTCGAAAATCGGTTTTCAGCCAAACTAAAATTTCATAACGTTGCGCTATTGACTGTATTTATTAACTTCGTCTAAAAAATAATTACATTTCTACAACGTAAAAATAATCCAATTTCTACAACGTATGCAATTTTTTTACAAATTTCTATCTATTTTCTTGGATTTAAATTCAAAACAAAACAGTAGAGCTATTTTTCAAGTAGATTGGTACATTGTATACCTTTCTCAACGCTGCCAAGTTAAACTAAGATGGAGTATTGTAGAAATTCGTTAAAAAAATTTATCGAACTTTAATGTATGAAATTCAGACAAAAAATAATTACAGAATCGGAAGGATCCTTTTTTTTATATATCTTACCCATCAAAAAGGAATCCGCTAGGAAAACAATAAGAGAAAAATATTATCCAGAAATGCAATGTATTTTCAATTAAAAAAATAATTTTATATTAAAATGAATGAATTTTTTAAAGAAATTTTCTAATTTTAAGCCTACAAGTAATTTAAATATACATCATTTTATCACCGGTAATCTAAACACACACTACGACAAGTGTCCTTAAATTTAATTACAAATAGAATCTGTTAATTTTATTTGAGTTTTTTTTGTTTGAAAAATTACGGCAATTTCGTTTTTCTAGATGAGTTAGGTACATTGTAAAACCAGCTCAAGGTTATTGATATCCATAAAATGTGCCAAAAGAGAATAATTTGTAAAAAATGACCTGAAATATTTTTAAAATAAGGAGAGGAAAAAAAATCGAATCTGATAAGAAATATTTCGTTAAAGAGGAAATGCATTTCGCTATTTGGAGTTATTTTACGAAGAAAAGAGTAATATGTGCTTGGTTCCAGGAAAAAGTTCTTAAATTTGAGAAATTCCCAAAACATGGAGGTTTGACTGTATACAAATAATGCGATGGTTAATTATTTTTTCAAAATCAAGCTTCTAAAGGTGACCTGAGCAATTAAAAAAATAGATTCTTACGTAGAAGATATCCAATGTCCAGCAAAATATTATCATTAGTTGATAAAACTTTCTTTTTTGATTACAACATGCGTTTTGAATTTTAAGCATTTTATTGGTTAATACTAATATTTAAATGCCTTTTGAAGTTTTTTAATAAATAACTAGATTTTTCTTCTAATATGTTAGAGAAATATATATATCTCTTACCTTCAAAATATTTCAAATAAATAATATATTCTTTAAGATTTTTCAAAAAAATAGTCAAAATTTTAATTAAACATTTAATAACTTCGTCATTTATTAAGATAATTTCACGAAACCTTTTTTTCGTGTGTAGAACAATATTACCCAAGATCTGCACGAAGATTGACAAAATTACGGATTTAAAAAAATTGTGTTTTTCGTCTAATACCCTTTTTGCGAGAATTGATTCAGCTAAATCAGGGTTGGTGAACCAACGTTGAATGAGTTGAACAGGCTGAGAAACCTGTCCAGCGATAACTAAAAAGTAAAAAATAAATTAAAAGTAAAAAAACTTTTTTAAGAACAAGCTTTTATTTAAACTTTCTAAAAAGAATAAAATAAACTTTTCCTTTAAAACTTTTTTTACTATCAACTTATAACGTCATTACACAATTTATATGATACTAGCTGTTACCCGCCCGCTTCGCTGGGTATTTCATGATGTTTTATAAATTTTTACTGCTTATATATATGTATAAATTATTGATATCTAAGTCCTAGCATTAAGAATTCGATTGAATTGAAAAATATACTTATACCTGTAACTGTCACCTGTTGATAAAAAAAAGGGCAGAACTCATCTAATTTGTATTTTCTAAAAATCTCTAAAATTGAAGCATAGAATGATGTTTGCTCTTTCGTAACTCAAAAACCAAGTGGATTCCCGCAAAACCAATTTTCGGTGGATCTCTACTCCGTAAATTGAACATGCAAGCCAAATTTCAAGCCTAAATCTAACAGAAAAAAGCAAAAGTTTTACTATCAATATCCCCGTAATCCCGTTGAGAGCCGTTTTCCAAAATTACCGCTCATAGCGGATTTCAATTCAACAAAAGAAAAATGCAAACCAAATTTCATTATTATAGTCCTTGTAGCTCGAAAAAAGTAATTTTTTTTCTTAATACGTCCCAGTAACCCCCTACAACCCCTCAGAACTTGATTTGCTTAAAATTTATTCTTAGTGGATCCCTATTCAACAAAAGAAACATGCTTAAGAAATTTCAAGTATATGGGTCTAACAATTAAAAACAGGAATTTTTTTCTGTAACTCCTCTTGACCCCTCGTAAACATCTTTGGGGGTCAATTTTCATTTTACTCTTTGTTAGAGGAACTCTATTTCATGAAAGGAACATGCCTACCAATTTTCAAGCAGGATGATCAAGTAGTTTAAAAATGGAAATATTTATCGATTACGCCTCTTAATCTCTCGAAATTAAACTTGGTAGTTGATATTCGCGAAACCCATTTTGTAGCGGTTCTCTACTTTACGAAAGGAATCTGCTTATCAAATTTCAAGACTGTACGTCTAACAGTCTAAAAATGGGAATAATTGTCTATAACGCCACTTGAGCCCCCGCAACGCCACTTCTGTGTCTGTTTTCACAAAACCCATTTTGTAGGGGAATTGCACTCTATGAAAGGAATCTACTTAGCAAAATTTGAAGACTGTGCGTCCAATTAATTAAAAATGCAAAAAAATTATCAATAACGCCCCTTGAACCCCCGCAACACCACCTAGGGGTCGATTTTCACAAAACACATTTTGCAGTGTATTTCTATCCTATGAGAGGAATCTGCTAACCAAATTTCAAGACTGTGAGTCTAATAGCTTAAAAAAAGAAATAATTATTTATATCTGCCCTTAACGCCCCGCAACACCCCTTGGGGGTCAATTTTCTCCAAACCCGTTTTGTAGCGGATATTTACTCCATGAAAGAAACATTCCTACCAATTTTCAAGCAGTTTGGTCAAATAGTTTAAAAACGAAAATATTTATCTCTTACGCCACTTATACCCCTGCAACGCCACTTAGAGGTCTGTTTTCACAAAACCTTCTTATAGCTGATCTCTACTCTATGAAAGAAATCTCTTTATCAAATATAAAGACTGTGCGTCTAATAGTTTAAAAATGGAAATAATTATCTATAACGCCCCTTAAGTCCCCTCAACGCCACTTGGGGGCAATTTTCACGAAACCCATTTTTAGCGTATCTCTACCCTATGAGAGGAATCTGCTTACTAAGTTTAAAGACTGTACGTCTAATAACTTAAAAATAGGAATTTATAACGCCCCTTAAACCCCCCGCCCCGCAACACCCCTTGGGGGTCAATTTTCCCAAAACCCATTTTGTAGCGGATATTTACTCCAGGAAAGAAACTTACCAATTTTCAAGCAGGTAGGTGAAGTAGTTTAAAAACGGATATATTTATCTATTACGCCCCTTAATCCCCCGCAACGCCACTTAGAAGTCTGTTTTCACAAAACCCGTTTTGTAACTGATCATTATTCTACGAAAGGAATCTATATATATATATATCAAATTTAAAGACAGTGCGTCAAATAGTTTAAAAATGGAAATAATTATCTATAACGCCCACTAAGCCCCTGCAACGCCACTTGGGGGTCGATTTTCAGCAAACTCATTTTGTAGCGGATCTCTACTCTCTGAAAGGAATCCGCTTACCCAATTTCAAGATTGTACATCAAGTAGTTTAAACATGGAAACAATTATTATTAAAGCACTTAACCCCCCGTAACGCCTCTTGTGTTTCGAATTTCGGAAAATCCTTTCTTAGCTGATGTCTACTCTATCAAAGGAACATGTCTACCAAATTTCAAGTCTGTAGGTTGAATAGTTCCAGAGATTTCGTGATTAGTCAGTCAGTCAGTCAGTCAGTGATTCGCTTTTCTCCTTTATATATATATAGATAAAAGCTTGTCGCGAGATTTACCTGTGTAGATAAACAAGTAAAATAAATAACTTGACCTCAATGATTTTAATTTTAAAAAATTTAAACTAAGTAAATACGAGTACTTAAATATTGCGACAAGCTTTTATATCATACTAGCTGTTACCCGCCCGCTTCGCTGGGTATTTCATGATGTTTTATAAATTTTTACTGCTTATATATATGTATAAATTATTGATATCTAAGTCCTAGCATTAAGAATTCGATTGAATTAAAAA
>BMAO01012317.1:0-15761 GCA_019973975.1 Trichonephila clavata
AGACTTTCTGCGTGTGCTAAGAATAAATAACTATAAAGAATGTTCATGTTATAAAAAAATATACGCTTCATTTTCTTTCAATACCAGAACAGACTATGACAGTATTAACAAAAATTAGTGTGTATAATAGTGTACTTAATATCTAGTTTTAAACAATTTCACAAATAAAGAATTATCTCTAAATATGTAACACGCAAGAACCAACACAAATTTTAATTTTTATTACTAAAACTAATTAACCCACAAATAAAAATATCGCTATATTACTAAATTTCTTATCCAAAAGTAAAATGTTGTCATCATCAAAAAAATTGAAATTCCTTTTTCTTCACCCTTTCAAGGCTTTGAAAAGATTTTGCTCATTTCTTTTCGTCACTGGAGTCTCTTTCCAACTTTTTTCAGTTCCCTGCACTTGAAATCGAAATCCTTTGAATTTCCCCGAAGGTAAAAGTGCCAGAGAACCATTAATAAAATCTCAAACTTTTCTTTCAGGAGCGAAATGATCTGGCAGCTGATTCATCCTAAGATGATTCTAATCAAAATTCTTCTTTTTCATATTTAAATCTTAGAGTGAAATTACTTTCTCCCCCCCCCCCCTCAACCATTTTATGCTTTTTCGTAAAAATATTCAAAGATTTATTTTCAGAAGCAAAAACAATATGGAAAAAAAATTCCTTTCTCTAGGGAAATTCAATTGAAATTCATGTCCTGATATGGTTTGCTAATTAATGCAAATCATTATCAGTCTTAGAAATAGTTTGTAATGGTAAAAAGAATTTAAAAACTGCAAAACAAACCATTTGGAATCTACTATAGTATTCAAATTAATTGGGACGAGCCTTCTTTTCTTGTCTAGGCTGGTATATGATTGCCAGTGATGACTCGAACAGTCTTAAATCAATTATATTTGTCTCGAGGTAGTGTGAAGGATCAACATTGACTATAATTTACTTGATTGACTGGTTTTGTGTATTGTTAGCTTAGTTGTGAAAGTTTCAATGTGGCAGTACGTCGTTATAATTTTGCATTCCGCATAACATGTGTTACTTTTGCTTGTTCAAAGATGGATGTTACTCCGAGGAAGTGTTCTGAAATAATCGTTCTTAATGAGAACACTTCTATGAATATGAGAGATATAGTTATGGTAGTTTCTGCGGGTAAATGAAGTGTTTCAAGAATTTTAAGAACATTTCAGGATTCCAGATCAGCGTCTATAAAAAGGGAAAATGTAGGCCCAAATAAAACTGCTCGAAGAACTAATAAAATTCTTATAAGAAATAGAAAAATAAATCAATGGAATAAACCTTTGGAGGGATTTATTGTATTATGGTGTTGAAATGAGTACCTCAACTGTACGGAAAAAGTCTCCTGAAAGTAGGCTGTAAGGCAACAAGACCGAGAAAAAAAACATTTTCAAACTCAGGAAATGATAAAAAATCTTTTAGCATGGGGCAAACAATCCCAAACACGAACTGTTAACGACAGGAAGAAGGTGATTTTCAGTGATGAAACATATTTACTTATACGGGGATACAAAGCAAGTGCAGTTAGAAGAAACGATAGTGAAACTCTGACACCAGATTACATACAACAGACTGTAAAATACCCTTCTAAACAAATGGTTTGGTGTTTTTTCACTACAAATGGCACTAGAACCATTGTTTTTCTTAAAGACAAGATGAATTCTGTCAAATACATGCATTCAAAAATATTAAGCAGTAGATTGTTCTATTCATGGAACATTTGTCAGAGCATTTAAACATAACTTGGCTCCTGGACGCGCTTTTAAATTATTCTAGACTTTTAGGCGGGAAAGTAAAATAAAATTGCTTTATTGGACCTGGTAATTTACCAGAACAACATCATATTGAGAACTTATGGCATATTCTCAAGAATCGTTTAACTAAGATGAATTGTACAGCAACAGAACAAATTATAAAATAGTGTTATACAAGTATGGTTCCACAATAGTGAAATTAAGAACATGTGTGCGTTTCACTAATGGAGTCATTACCAAGACATGTTGAAAAGATCATTTCTGCTAAAGGAGGACATAATTCGTACCAATATTGAGATTTTTAAGTCTACTTAAGGTATGTAATGTTTAAAAGCTGAGGTTCTTGAAAAAATATCTTTTTTTCCTATTTGTCCCAATTAATTTGGACAGTATAGTTTAATGCTTTAGATAGAATGTTTCTGTTAAAAAATATTAAAATTGTACTGTTTTAAATCACCGAAAAGATATTTTATTATTAATGACAATTTAAATAATTTTCGTGCAGCACGAGTATCCCACGAGGTTTACAGAAGTACGTAAAACACACAAAATAGAAGAAATTAAATAAATAATTAGTAAAAAATAAAAAAAAAATAAAAAAATAAGCGAAATTGCAAAATCAAACAATTAAGTTATAAATTCAATAAGTGCATTAAAAATTTAAGCAATTAAGTAACAGAGCCAAGACAAAGAAGTAACGTAGGAAAAACGATGAAGTTATAAAAACAAACCAACGAAACATTTACATAATAAAATCTATAAAGTTACAAAATAATGTGAATGTAGATTTTCTTGAAACAAGCTGAAGATATTTAGAAGGCCAGTTAATTTTAAAAGCATGAAATTAAACCTTCAAGCATTTTCTGTTTTTCTTTAACTTGAAACAACAACAACAAAAGGATAAGATGCTCAACCCTTTGCTCACCATCAATAATCCAGTCACAAAGTTTGGTAAGGCACAGATTAAATATATAGTTAAAAATTATCATCACCATTAGGGCATTGTATGATTATAAAATCTATAAAGAAGTTATAAGCATAATAAATAGGCATTGACAAACTTTTATTTCAATTCGTATTCCCAATTTTTTTTATTTTGATAAAAAATTTGTGTTAATAATTACATTTCACTTAGATAGTATTCCCAACAAATTTCCCCTTGCTTTATATTTAATATACTATCAGCTGGTACCAATATTTTTTCCCAAAAATTATCATTAATTACTATTTAAAATTCACATTTTTACATTATTGAGGGATATTTATTTGAAATATCTCACCCCTTGTACCTCTAACAGCAGATAGTTAATTCTCTATACTTTTTGTACTTATAGCCAACAGTAATGTGCCTACATTCCACTGAAACTTTTCATAAGAGCTTTTGTTTGCAGTTTGAGCTTCTATTAAGTCTGTTTATCGCCATTTTTAGTACGATACATAAAATAAGTGTTTATTCCGATATCTAATCTTCTAAACATTGACGAAAGAAGATAAAGCTTCTATTCCATATTTTCTATTACCAAAAGCTTCTTATAAAATGTTATTGAATATACTTTAGAAAAACACTGCAAAATGCTTTCCGTAAATCTAATTCACTTTTGAGAAATATTATAGTACTAGGGGAAAAATTGTAATTTTTAACAAAGAGAGTGAATATATTATAAGGAACAAACAACGAGAGTGTTGTAGAATATGTACTTGTGACAAAACCATAAGATAGCGTTATTTGATTGATGATCGAATAACTCTAAATGCAACAACAAATGCTCCAAAAAAATAAAAGCTATATTTTGTATTTTATTAATACTAAAATCATGTCATACGAATGGTAAAATATGTTCACATATCTACGTGTAACAAAAAATATAAAGTTAAAATTGTATTTTTTCTTTTCTTTTTAGAGTTATTGTTTTTTTTCCATGTGTTGCTAATAAAAATAAAATAATGTGTCACAAAAAAAAAAAAAAAAAAAAAAAAAAAAAAAACTAAAGACAGAAAATATAGATAACTTTTTCTTTACATAATGGAACATTTTGAATGAATTTTGTTATATATAAAGAGCCCCCATATGAAGAAGTCGACTACGAACCAAATTTTATTTTTTATAAAACATAGATATAATTATATAATCATTTTCAGGAAAAACATACTATATCAATATATCTTACTTTTAAAATACAACAGAGAATGCATATGACTTATAAATGATAATCTTTAACGTATGCCTTGTAAAAAAATAAATAAATAAAGTGAAATTTTGCATACCTTTGTAGGACACAAATAAGCTTTTCAATTATATTATTTTATATATTTAATTTAAAAAATAGTTTTTTTGTCGACGAATGCAACTATTATGCTAGTTCTTCATATTAACTCTTCAAATTAAAAAAAAAATGTCATGTGATCGCAAAGGAAGTACAAATAACATAATTATTAGTTTTCCCCAACTTTTTAATCCAAATAAATTCTATTATATATAAATGGAAGTTTTTATTACTTTATTACTATACAAGGCGGTGTTCGATAAAAATAAATCGAATTGCTTAAAAATAGAAATCAAGTAACTTGCCAAGTTGCTTCGCCACTAATGGGAACTAGTTTTAAACACCATCCATCGAAATAGATGTCTTTGAAATATTCAGCTCTTGAATATTAAAAATCCAGCAATAGAAATTACTGGGTCCATTCCTTAATGTATATCTATGCATTAATTAATAACTTTTTTAAATAAACAATTAAGAATAACTTTTTCTAACACATATTTATCTTAATTGTATAAGTAGTTTTGGGACCATCATTTTATATAAAATGAATTAATAAGATTAATTTAAATATATCACTTTAAATGAATTCTTCTAAATGTATTTAAACTTCAAAAAAGAAACTTAGCAATATTATCTAAATCCGTGTAAAAATTTGATGTAAAATCATCTTATTTTATATTCTTTACTTATGGTAGTACTCACGCTACTAATCAAATTATATTGAGTAATGCTATATGCTTTAACCCTTTAAGCGTTACACTTTTTGCCCAAAATGTTCCAAAAAAGCACATTTTTTATTGCATATAGTGAGCATAATACTTAGCAGAATTTGAAAATAGAAGAGTTTCATTTTAATTTTCAATTTTAAAGTTTTTAAACTATTTTTTATGTAATTGTGGAACACAAAAAAACCCCTAAATGTTTGCTTTTTATATAAATTCAGTCTGTATTCTATAAATAATTTTTCATATATCTTAAATAAGTTTCTTTTGTGCTTGCAAAAAATTAATGTTCGTACCTCTTTTTCAAACGGTTGAGAACTTTGTGTGTGTGTTCATTTATACATTCACACTCAATTTGAAGCATGGTGTGATACTAAATCTTAGATTGCAATGGAGACAGAAATAATATCGGCTTTTTTGGATTATCTTTCCATTCGCGCATTGCAACAAATTGCACATTCCTTGCCAATCCTTGTTCTTTATCGAATATTTTCAAGAATCTAAATTTTTACCTTCAAAGAAAAATTTTCGCTTTCACCACAAAGAATATACCGGATGAGAAGTATTTCAGTATCAGGAACAAACAGCATTTCTAAATAACAGTAGCGCTAATAATATCTCGAGAATAATTAAAAATACGTGCAAATCAACTATAAAAAAAAATAAAAAATAAGTGCCCGTACAGCGTACGGGCAAACAAGTAGTGGCCAGTTTTCGGTAGCTCGCAAGGTGTACGGATAAACCAGTTAAGGGGTTAAATGTATTCAAGGATGCAAACTGTATATAAAAGATTGATGTAGCCGAGTGATGGTTATGATCTCACGAATGGTTATGATCTCTCGATGGATATTGTTTCTATCAAGTCCTAGAACCATTAAAACTGTTCGTGTACAAGGAATGTTGCGCATTACATCCTGCTTAGGCTCAAAGTCTTCACGTTAGCATGGAATGAATGTTTGGAGATTGGGATGCTAATTTAAGTCTCATCATCACCACTAGACTACAGCTCAAAATTACGAGTCTAATACTCCTCATATAACTTCTAGGGCAATAATAAAGAAACAGCGATATATTTCATGCATTCGTAAATAAAACACGTGTTTATGCATAGTAAGAACACTCTCCAGTTTATTCCTGTCATATTTTCTTGTCTTGTTCTATTTCTGTAAAGAAAGAAATGTATATGTTACCGTAAAAAAGTGAAAATCTCTATTTAATAGAATAACTAGTTATTTCATTAAATAACTAGACAAGGCAGCTAAAATATATAAAATTATTGAATTCTATGATTTAACTAGGTTTTCTATAAAATAACGATTACTTGATCGTTAAAGTATGGATTGCAGCACTCGAATTTTCTTTGAACCGATTCTAGCTGCTTTTAGTCAGTTTTGGATCACCAATAGCTGCTTTGCAATGACGTGTGAGTGTGCATCCTTCATTCCGTTGCTTTTAAACGTAGAGTTTAGACGGTGTATCTATGCTAGAATTTTACATTGTGGATTATTAACAAATATTTTGCAACTCGTTTTCAAGTATTGACTTCTATAGTCATGGGAGACCAACCGGTAAATAAAAAAAATATTTAATGCTAAAGAAATTTGAATCTTTATTAAATAAGCATGGGTCAAAGGAAAAACAGTACTGCACTTACTCGGGGAAAAATAATAAATTTTCACGAGTAAGTGCAGCAAAGTTAATAGATAGCAGAAGTAAAAAGTGCTAAAACAGCACATAAAAACGTACCAAGGTATCATTGGTTACACCAGCATTATGATACTTTTAATGTTTAAGGAGTACATAAGTTAACTATGTCAGTAACAGATGCAAAGCATATTATTTTCCCCAACTTTCTGTTTAACTAATGTTAGCAATATGAGCGGTAATATCATCTATATTTTATTAATTAGCAATTAATCATTTATAATAGGAATAAAATGTATTTTTCGACAGGTATGCAATTTATGATCAAATAACATATACAATAACTTTGAAATTATTTATTCTTCACTTTAATGGTCTATCATTAGTTATTTCATAGATCAAACAGTCATTCCATAGAATAACTAGGTAAAGTAGAAAATTTTTCATCTATTATATACTTCAACTGAATTCTTTAGATATTTAATGAGATACCTAAATATTCTGTGAAATAATTGAATTATACTCTTTAATGGTAACATATGCAAAGAATGACTTATAATATTTCTATGAAACTGACTTACAGACATCTGACTTGAAAGAGTTATATAGTTAGTGTTCACACCTAATAACGTTAAGACAGTGAATCCTAATAAGCGAAAAAATATTACAATATCTTTTACGTCTGTGTTATTCAGACAATACTTTTAATATTATTAGCATTAAGACCAAAGTTTGATTAGGGATAGATTAGTATAAATAATGGTCGATTACACATCTATCATCAGTTTTAATATAGTTTAACGTAAGCGTGATAATCTATAGTCATATATCACATCTTGAGAAGTATTTGAGATATTAAATGGATTAGATGGTATAGCACGTTATTAATAAGTAATAAGTAAATAATGTTAAAGTTACATTAACTATACATTCACATCTGTATATATATATATATATATATATGTATATATATATATATATATATATATATAAGTAATGCATACACACAAATACATTTATCAAACTTAATACCAACTCATTTATACTCATTCATTACATAAAATATTAGTTAAAGTTTGTTCTTATATAAGTATGGAATAAACAAGGGTAACTAATTTGAACTTCCTTCTGATTTGTCCATAATACATTTTAATTGCAAAGTAATTTTATGTAAGCTTTGTGTTGAATGTTTTTTTTATTTAATTATAATTCATTTTGTAGAAAAGTCTTGTTTAATTAATATTTATTCTGACATATACTTTCATTTCATTCTTTTCTGCTAATTTTACTAAATTTATGTAATAGTAAAGTATTAATTTAAATCTTATTTATGATTAAACTATAGAATCAATCCTCAATTTGGCTGAATTCCGTCCGTGAACTGTTCTAATTTAATTTAAATAAATTTGGATGGCTTTTAATTCCGTTATTTACTCAATCTCGACTTTAGTTTGCTGATATTTGTGATCTGAATGCAAATGCAAAATCAACCTGTATTCAATTATCCCAATGAAATTTCGAGTTCCGTTAAACTTCAGTAAAAGTGTCTTCGTCAGGGTTTATTTTTGAAAACGAATATGTTTATTTTCTAAATGAAATTGAAATCCAATACTTTTTAAACTCGTTCATTTTCCTTTTCTTGCTTAAGATTTTTAAGCAAGAACTATTTTTCAAATAACTAAAAAACAAAGTCCTGAAGCAAATATTTGTACATGACGATACAATAACGCAGGAAAAAAATTAACGTTGTGAAAATGATTTGTATGAAATGTTAGTTGCATTGAAAAATTAATAAATTATTCAGTTTTAGATATTACATGAAATTCAAATAATATGCGACGTTATTTTAATCAAAAGTTAAAAGTCTTGTTATGTAAAACTTATAATACGAAGATGAAATTTAACATAAGAGAATACTTATTTACTTATTCTTGAAAATGTATACAAGTGTAAGTCAAAGATTAAAGGGACTTCTGAAATTTCTCTTTCAAGATTTGGCAACAGCTCTAGTATCCAGCGCTAAATGAGGGCAGTCAGCAACACTTCTGTACACCGTGTCACTCATTTTTCTTCATTGTCGTAGGAGTGTAGGAAACCGTTGAACATGGCAGCTCTGTTGTCGATCTGCACCAAGGTAGAAACGAAGACAGTGTTTAGCATTTAGTTTGCATAAGGTGTGACACCTGCGCTGGATATTAGCCATCCCTCCCATCACTGTACCCTCAATGACACTACCCTCAGTGGTTGACATCGAGGGCTGCCAGAACTTTTATTGCGGAATGAAGATCTTCCCTGTTTGAAGCACTCTATCCATTTGTAGATCTTGTTTCAAGATAACAGTTGTCACTATACTGAGCTTGCATGTAACGAATAATTTTTGCAGGCTTCTTACCTTTCTCAAACAAAAAGCGAATCACTGTCCTTCTTTCCTCCTTGGTGCGGATCGACAATGGAGCTGCATGTTGAACGGTCTCCTAATGACTACGAGGATGCTACCCTCCAGTGGTTGACATCGATAGACTGCCCGATCTTTCATCGTCAAATAAAGTTCTTCCTTGTCTGAAGCGCCCTTTCCATTCATAGATGTTGCTTCACGATAACAGATGTCACCATACTGTGATTGCATGCAACGAATAATTTTCGCAGGTTTCCCAACTTCCTCAAACAAAAAGCGAATCACTGTCCTTCTTGGTGCAGATCGACAAGAGAACTGCCATGCTGAATGGTCTCTTACACTCTAATGACCACTGAGGTTCGTCGTCGTTGAGGGTATAGTGATGGGATGGATATTATCCAGTGCTGGTATCACATTTTACACCACCAAAAAGTGAATCTCTGCCCTCCTTTTCTCCTTGGTGCAGATCGATAATGCAGCTGTCATGTCAAATGGTCTCCTACATTCACGCGACTACGAGGGAAAACAAGTGCCTCGTTGTATAGAACCTCTCGACTACCTCTCATTCCGCGCTGGATACTAGAGCTATTGCAAAACCTTCGAAATAGAAATTTCAAACGTCCCTTTACTTTTTTACTTTCCCTCGTAGTTGAGATTAAAACTCTTGAGTTGCTTATCAATATTCGTCTCTTTTTCTACAACGATTTGTCTAATATTACTTTTTAAACACTTGCGAAATTCAATTTTTATTGGAGAAAATTAAATCTGGTTTAATTGTAAGAAGCAGATTTGATAAAATTTAAATAATTAGTCTGCTTAATGAATTAACTGAATCTATAATTACTTTAGGATATGCTTTATGTTTAAAAAATATTTGATGAGTCATAACTTATTATTTCTTATTTATATTATAATTATAAAAGAAGAACAACACAATAGTTTTTTGTAAGAATTGAGCATGAAAATGTCCTTGAAAACTCCATCCTGAAACTATTTATGTAAGAATTTACTTTTAGTTAGATTGTATCAACATCAATATTTTTTAATTCAAAATACAGTAGTTACAATATTAATTTTGCTGTTCTCTCACTTCCATAATATATACAAAGCTTAATGAAAAATAATCCAGTCATTCTTCAGAAAATACCTTTTCTGCTTTTTATCTGTAATTTACAATTTACATACTGCTAGTTTAAAAATTGCTCTTAAGAACATAAGAACTCCTAGTCACATATTTAAAGTATCTTACTACTTTCGGAGCCGTGATTTTGAAAAAGCCTATAAAATAATAATATTTTTATATTTAGTATCACTTGAATTACAATATGCATATATAATTGTCTTAGCAATATTATTACAACAACAAATTATTTAAATGCCAATTTTATCAAAACATGAAGAAAAATATGACATATTTTTAAGATATTCGAAATTTTTGAAAACTGCTGTTATAATAATAATATTTTGTGGACAAATAGTTAAGACTTCTCTTCAGAGCCTGAAATAGGATTTTTAAAATGTATGAATTAGGAAGAGATTTATTTATATCTAATATATCAGAGTCGAGAATATTTTCTTTTAAATAAAGAGTCCAGAATATATATTTTTTTAAAAAAAAAGAGTCAAGAATAATGTTTTTGTTTCCATTAATTGTAACTTTGAATATAATGTGATATTTTTTTAAAAATACCCCAGCTCAGGTTCGGTACAAAAGTGTTAGAGGTATAAAAATAGGTGAAAATCACTATTATATAAGCAATTTCCATAAAAGGAAAATGTTTGGAAAATATGTTATTTTTTCTTCACGTTCGCTAAAAATGATATTTAAATATTTTTAAACAAATTTGTATGCATATTTTAATTCAAGTGCCACAATAAGTCAACTCTTGTCAATTCAAACCTTCGATAATGGGAACCTCTCGCTAATTCGAAGCATATGCTCAGCCCCTAGAAAAAAACACTTGATATTTCAAACTAAAGCAATACGTTGTGGTACACTCAATAATAACGAAGTAATATTTGTGGCTGACTAGAAAACAACATGCGATAATTCGAATTGATCTTATAAAACTCTCGACAGTTCAAACACCCACTTTTATGTAGAATCCTGTAGCAAACAGGTTGTAGCTTACATGCTTTGTGTTGTATTGTCTCTGCTTGTCTCCCCTGCAACGTAGAATTTTGGATGACCATTGGAGTTGACTCCAAAAGCTCTGACCGAATCCAAGTGTGTGTGTGTGACGTGTGTGTGTGTCTCTCTCTCTCACTAAACAAACTACGCAACTTTTCCTTCAAAATCATGTTGATGCGGACGTTTTTCAAGCTTAATGCATTCTAGAAAAATCTATTGACAAAGCTAGATTAAAAAAAATTACAGATATTTTCGTCAAAAAAATAATTATGTACAGTATGTATTCTTTTAATAGTTGTTTTGAATATATAAATGTATTCTTTTAATACAGGACTTTTAATTTCTGCATAATATTTATACTGTATAATATGTACTTTTTAAAAATACTTTAAAACAGTTTTACACATATGTACAATTGTTTTATTACATAGTTTCAAAGTTAAATGTTTTAGAAGAAAAATTTATCTTCGTGTATTTTGGGAGTTTTTTCCTACCCTCTTGATAGTTCGAACTCTTGATAAGTCGAAGTTTTTCATTGATCCCTTCAGCTTTACATTATCGAGAGTCGACTGTATATATACAAAAAATATGTATTTATACGCTTTTGCAAAATCACGGTTCCAAACTTTGTCAGATACTTTAAATCCATTTATGTTTATTCTTTCATTATAAGAACTCCTTCCTCTTTGATCTTAATGAATAACATTAATGCTTCGAAAAATGCCTCGATTAATAACTTTTCAATTATTTGTAAATTGAACATATTTTTAAAGTGATATAATATTACTTTAATAAAACATAAACTTCTTCAACGTAGAATAAGATGTGGAAATCTTCTGTATCGCAACAATACAAAAACAAAACAAGTCTGAAAGCTTTGCGACATTCCAAATACCCAGATCCATTTATACTTGTTTTAGTGTATTTGTTTTCCTTTCCGCGTCTACTTATATCGTTATATGACCAAGAGAAAACACGCCTTCCTGTTTGTTTGGTAGTTCCATAGTGTTGCAACATCAAAGGGGACAAGTACAAAGACAAAGAAGGATGTAGAAAACTCGAAAGAAAGAGCTACAAACGGAAGAAATAGCACGAAAGGTCGCGACAAACACTTCGATAACAAGATACCGTTAAAAGGAAGTTTTTTTATTCTCATTCCTTACAAGAAACTTCAACTAAGCTTGAAGGCAGAAGTTGCACAAATTGCTTTTACAAATATTTCTGTTTGAATTATGTATACCTGCCAAAATCGAAATAAAACGGAAGCAATATCATTTCTTAATTGAAATGCATGTTATTTGTTCATATTGAATAGATATATTTACGTTTCTTAAGCAGTTGGGATTTGTTAATGTAATATATAAATATTCATTAACTTTATGCAAATAGCTATTAATATAATTATATTTGATATATATGTATATATACTATTAATCGTCAAATTGTTTTAATAACAATTAACCCAGTGTTTCTCAAACTGGGGGGGGGGGCGACAACACTACGAGGAAGGCGTGAGCATATAGAAAAGTCGAAAATAAAAGATTACTTTAAAAATATTAATTTACTGAAAGTAAACAAACAAAAGAGATTCTGATGTAATAGAAAATAAAAGCACATTTAAACTGATATATTACACTTATAAATGCATCAGTGCTACACAATGCATTTTATAATTAATTTAACAATACCAAGTTAAGAACAAGTTTAATAATTACCAGTTACCCACTATCCATTTATCCCATGGCTGACCATACCTGAAGGAACTCTAAAATAAATCAACTTTACGAGTTTCGCCTTTGCCCTTTTTAAGCTAACATCTAAGAAACATTATAATTGCATATAAATAATTTTGTTCTGCGAACTTATACGCTGTTTTAGCCTGTGCATGCAGGGACGGATGATTTCATTTTAAATTTTTCATATTTTTTTAGTTACTTTTTTTATTTCCGTCTCCTTGCCTCAAAATATTCTAAATATCTAAAAATTTGAGAATATGTTTTGTTTTTCTCAAAAATTACTGTTTAAACAGCCAATGGTAACTACTTTTTTTGCATGACGAGTATACTCGTCCATGGCACAAAATCCTGTAACTTCCCAATGATGATTATTTTCATCAATCACAGTTAAATGATTATTACATTTGAATAGTAATTATGATCAGGTGAAAGTTTGATTCCAAAGTCAAATCTTGAGCAAAAAACATCTCAAATCTATTCTCTCTCCCGTCTCTCCCCTCTCTATATCTCTCCATTCCTTTCTGTCTCTGGGGGTCTCCACACGCATTCCTGTGAAGCCAGCTCATTCACGTGTTAAGGTGCCGGTAGTTGCCGTCACAAGAGGGATTCATATTTTTTTGAATAATATAAAAATATATTAACTGGCGTGTGACAGTCTTAACTGCAACCGCTACCGCAAGGTACTCCCTCCAAACCGGGAGTTTAGCACACACATGCATATATTTGGCTCTTTAACACCTTACATATCTTGTGTGTTTTATAAACAACTTGGATCTTCTGTCTCTGGAACGTCTTCCGAAGCCTAGTTAATATCCTTCTCTGGCATTTAAATCGATATTTTATTCACCAAAATTACGGTAAACTTTGAGAAGTCAATTTAATATAAACTGGTGCTTATTATGTCATATGAAAATAGTCGATAAACTTTGGGCTCAACGCCTCTAATTTTCATGCTCGTTATAATTTTTCTTATGTAAATTATCTCACTAGGATTTTTTCAGAGTATATTTCAAAGAAAGGGATGATTAAAAGTAAGTAACATTAATATAAGTTTATTTATAATCCAGCCACGTAAATACACACATATATTATATATATATATATCTTATCCGACTTGAAATAAAGAAATATTCTATAAAAATCCGTGTATTTTCTTACTTAACATGTATAAAACACAACATTATACCAGGAAACAAAACATGAAAATATTATATATCAATTCCAATATATAATTAAAATAGAAATGTATAGTTGGATTAAATACATAATAACAAAATTAGAATATAGCATCGGTTTTGTATTTCTTTTCTGGCAGAAAACAAAATAATTATGTGCAAGGTGCAAGGTGTGAAAGTTAAAATCTGGGACTACGACTGTCTTAGTCGTTACGCTTGGTGTGAAGGAGTGTGGATAGATTATAGTTGACCTTGATCTTTCCGGTGCTGGTGGCTCGTTATTCC
This sequence comes from Trichonephila clavata, assembly GCA_019973975.1. Taxonomy (NCBI): domain Eukaryota; kingdom Metazoa; phylum Arthropoda; class Arachnida; order Araneae; family Nephilidae; genus Trichonephila; species Trichonephila clavata. The sequence continues at coordinate 14,130 of BMAO01012317.1, forward strand.
ATCCCTCTATCTCAATGCTTCTCAAACTTTCAATATTTGCGACCCAATTTTCAGGCATAATTTTCATCTCGATTATCATACAGAAACTATGTATTGGATGTGATAATAATGTACTTCGATGCTAAAGCTACAAAGTGACTTTAAATATAAACAGCATGAATTATCAAGTTAAGTACTAGATTTTGTATATGACAAGCACATGGCAGTCGCTAGTAACTACTCCACTTGTTTTTAATTTAGTATTGATAAAATAATTATCAAATAATTTTGACATACTAATACATTTATAAGTGTATCTTTCATCAGTGTGAATATGTATTTTATTTTTATTATGTCAGAATGTATGTTTTTTAAATTTTTTTCAGTAAATTTATAATTATTTGAATTTTTTTTATTTTCGACTTTTCGATGTGTTATTCTCCCGCTCCTGGGGATACCTTGCCACCTAAGGTGGCATATCCCACAGTTTGAAAAACACTGATCTATCTAATTTAGTTTGTTTTTCATTCTCGTTTGTGTAAGACGTTGTTATGTACAAGTGCCGTGATCATGATAAACTTAAAAATAGAGCTGCGAATAAATTTGAAAAGTCTCTTGAAATGCAAAAAAGTGGTAGCCTAGTGGTTAGAGCATCGTACTCCAGACCGGAGAGCCTGGGTTTGATGCCCGATGCCACCAAATACCACCAAATACACACGGAGTACGTGCTCGTTAAATCAGTGGGTCCGACAGTCTTGTGGGCGGTCGCAGCAGAAACCACGAGTGCAGGGGGCTGGAGAAAATTTCCCTCCCCTACAGATACATGCCCAAATTGTGGAGACGGAGATAGGTGGTGTCGCCGTCTATCGTTAAGAAGTCCAACCTGTCTCACAGGTTCTGGCGACTTTCATTCCTTCCCTTTGGGAAGGACATGACAACAACAACGACAACGACAAATTGTTAAAAGATGTATTTGGAGATGATTGTACGCCACATATTCAAATTTTTGAATGACACAAATGGTTTTCGAGGGATCGAGAGAGGAACGTTCTGTTTGATTTGTTACTTCAAGAACAAGACATGCTTACCGTTTTTGTTCAATATTAATTGTATCATGAAGATTGAATGGGTACCTCGAGGTCAAACAATAAAACAACAATACTACATTGGCGTCCTGAGAAAACTTAGAGAAAGAACGAGGAAGAAAAGGCCAGATCTGCACATAAACAACACTTGGATTTTGCACTACGATAACGCCACGATGCACATTGTGCTCTCTGTAAAAGAGTTCTTGAGGCGGACAAACGCATTGCTCGGCTCGAGGATCCCCCGTACAAACCAGATCTCGTACCATATGACTTCCACCTGTTTCTTAAAGTGAAAACTGAATTGATGGGAACACATTTTCAGTCTGTAGAAGAGATGCCAGGCCAAAACAACAGAATAACTGAAAATAGTGACATCTAACGAGACGCGACACTGCTTCGAACGGTGGAAAACTCGTATAGAGCTACGTATTCATAGAGAAGAGGACTACTTTGAAGGGGATTAAAAGGTGTTTGTACATTGTTTTCAATAAAACTTATTTTTCAGAACAGTCCGGTTATTTAATTGTTACAGTATTATATCCCATCCTTTACAGGTAAGGAAGGA